>CAUPSL010001331.1:42500-160452 GCA_963514005.1 Raja brachyura | reverse complement strand
TCTCTCTCCCTCTTTCTCTCTCCCTCTTTCTCTCTCCCTCTTTCTCTCTCCCTCTCTCTCCCTCTCTCTCCCTCTCTCTCCCTCTCTCTCCCTCTCTCTCCCTCTCTCTCCCTCTCTCTCCCTCTCTCTCCCTCTCTCTCCCTCTCTCTCCCTCTCTCTCCCTCTCTCTCCCTCTCTCTCCCTCTCTCTCCCTCTCTCTCCCTCTCTCTCCCTCTCTCTCCCTCTCTCTCCCTCTCTCTCCCTCTCTCTCTCTCTCTCCCTTTCTCCCTTTCTCCCTTTCTCCCTTCTCCCTTTCCCCCTCTTTCCCCCCCTCCCTCCCCCCCCCCTTCTCTCTCTCTTTCTCTTTCTCTTTCTCTTTCTCTTTCTCTTTCTCTCTCTTTCTCTTTCTCTCTCTTCTCTCTTTCTCTTTCTCTCTCTCTCTTCTCTCTCTCTTTCTCTCTCTCTCTCTCTCTCTCTTCTCTCTCTTTCTCTCTCTTTCTCTCTCTCTCTATCTCTCTCTATCTCTCTCTCTCTTTCTATCTCTCCTCTCACTCTTTCTATCTTTTTCTTTCTATCTCCATTGTATTCAAGAGCAAGTTAGATTTAGCTCTTAGGGTTAACGGAATCAAGGGACATGTGAGAAAGCAGGAACGAGGTACTGATTCTGGATGATCAGCCATGATCATATTGACAATAGACAAGAGGTGCAGGAGTAGGCCTTTCGGCCCCTTCGAGCCCAGCACCGCCATTCAGTTGTGACCATGGCTGATCATCCCCAATCACTACCCCGTTCATGCCTTCACACCCATAATCCCCCTGACTCCGCTATCTTTAAGTGCCCTATCTAGCTCTCCCTTGAAAGTATCCAGAGAACCGACTTCCACCGCAGTCTGAGGCAGAGAATTCACACACTCACAACTATCTGTGATAAAAAGGTGTTTCTCGTCTCCCAGACCCCCAGATCCAGTACTTCGCCTTTTCCCAACTTGACGCCATTGAGATAGAAATCTGCCTTCCACTTTTTTATACCAAGGTGGATAACCTCACATTTATCCACATTAAACTTCATCTGCCATGCATCTGCCCACTCCCCCAACATGTCCAAGTCACCCTGCATTCTCATAGCATTCCTCCTCACAGTTCACTGCCACCCAGTTTTGTGTCATCTGCAAATTTGCTAATGTTACTTTGAATCCCTTTCTTCCAAATCACTGATGTATATTGTAAATATCTGTGGGTCCCAGCACCAAGCTTGAATGGCAGTGCTGGGGTCGAAGGGGCCGTATGGCCCCACTCCTGCACCTTTTTTCTATGTTAATAAAATTAATCTATTACCGGTAAGTCTGAAGAAGGGTCATGACCCGAAACATCACCCATTCCTTCTCTCATAAGGACATAAGTGAATCAGGCATTTGGCCCATCAAGTCAACTCTGCCATTCAATCATGGCCGATCTATCTTCCCCTCTTAAACCCGTTCTCCTGCCTTTTATCCGTAACCCCTGACACCTGCACTAATCAACTATCTATCTCGGCTTAAAAAATATCCATTGACTTAGCCTCCACAGCGTTCTGTGGCAATGATTTCTACTTAATTCCAATGAGATTGTTAGTGTTACGGGTCAGTGTGAAGGGCCTGTTTCCGTACAGTTTCTCTAAAAGTCTAAAAGAAACCTCTTTACTGAGTTACTCCAGCATTTTGTGTCTTATCTTCGGTGTAAACCAGCATCTGCAGTTCCTTCCGACACAAATCTATTACCTTTCCTGTCATAGAGAGTCATAGAGATATAGCATGGAAACAGGCCTTTGGCCCAACTTGTCCACACATGTGGGCAAGTTGGTATAGGGTCCTGCAGCTGTATAGGGCTCTGGTGAGACCACATCTGGAGTATTGTGTACAGTTTGGTCTCCTAGATTGAGCAAGGACCATCCTTGTGATTGGGGCAGTGCAGCGTAGGTTCACGAGATAGTCCTGCCATCCAGGGATCAGTCATATGGGGAAAGATTGAAAAGACTAGGTTTTGTATCCACTGGAGTTTAGAAGGATGAGGGATATCTTATAGAAACATATAACATTATAAAAGGACTGGACAAGTTAGATGCAGGAAAATGTTCCCAATGTTGGGCGAGTCCAGAACCAGGGGCCACACAGTCTTAGAATAAAGGGGAGGCCATTTAAGACTGAGGTGAGAAAAAACGTTTTCACCTAGAGAGTTGTGAATTTATGGAATGTCCCTGCCACAGAGGCAGTGGAGGCCAAGTCACTGGATGGATTTAAGAGAGAGTTAGATAGCGCTCTAAGGGCTAGTGGGGTCAAGGGATATGGGGAGAAGGCAGGCATGGGTTATTGATAGGGGATGATCACAATGAATGACAATTCGAAGGGCCGAATGGCCTCCTCATGCACCTATTTTCTATGTTTCTATGTCCCATCCCACCTGCCTGCATTTGGCCTATATCCCTCTAAACCTGCGTTTAAGAAGGAACTGCAGATGCTGGAAAAGTGAAGGTAGACAAAAGTGCTGGAGAAACTCAGCGGGTGCAGCACCCTCTGTGTTTCTCCAGCACTTTTGTCTTCCCTCTAAACCCTGTCCTATCTATGTACCTTACTAATTGTTTCTTAAAACGTTGCGATAATAACAATCATCGAATGGTGGTGCTGGCTCGAAGGGCCGAATGGCCTACTCCTGCACCTATTATTGCCTAATAACAATTTGACAGGCTTAGAGGGATGTGGGCCAAACGCAGGGCAGGTGGATGGGCATGCGTGGGCCAAGTTGGGCCAAAGGGCCTGTTTCCATGTTGTATAACTCTATGACAGGAAAGGCAATATATTTGTGTCGACAGGAACTGCGGATTTAGAAGTTTAGAGCCTCAGCTACCTCCTCTGGCAGCTTGCTCCATACACCCACCACCCTTTTTTGTGTGAAAAAGGTTACCCCTCGGATTCCTATTAAACTATTTCCCCTTCATCTTGAACCTCTGTCCTCTGGTCCTCGATTCCCCGACTGTGGCCAAGTCAGTTGGTGCATTTAATACAGCTGGTCGTGGCAGGAAGCAACTGGTTCTGAAGTAATCGAAAGAAGCAGCTGGTTGGAGATTAGTATTGTGAGGGGCTTCTGTCCTGGGAAAACATTTGCAACAACAAAAGGACAGCGACTAAAAATTTCTCCCTCAACATTTAGATTTCTCGTCGATGATGCTTCACCGCTCTCAAATTGGAAAAGTGGAATTGTTCCCCCAAGAAATTCAACTGGTTTCATAAGCATGGGTGTCATACAGCACGGAAACAGGCCCTTCGGCCCAACTTGCCCAAGCTGACCAAAGTCAAGTCCATTTTATTTCTATAGCACATTTAAAACAGTTCTGGTTGACCAAAGTGCTTTAGATCAGTGCAGGTACTAACGTGCTACAAACAGAGGTACATAGATCTAACAATACATACATAAATACATACATACATAGCAAAAGGATTTGAGTATAGGAGCAGGGAGGTTCTACTGCAGTTGTACATGGTGAGACCACACCTGGAGTATTGCGTACAGTTTTGGTCTCCTAATCTGAGGAAAGACATTCTTGCCATAGAGGGTGTACAGAGAAGGTTCACCAGACTGATTCCTGGGATGGCAGGACTTTCATATGAAGAAAGACTGGATAGACTCGGCTTGTACTCGCTGGAATTTAGAAGATTGAGAGGGGGGATCTTATAGAAAGTTACGAAATTCTTAAGGGGTTGGACAGGCTAGATGCAGGAAGATTGTTCCCGATGTTGGGGAAATCCAGAACAAGGGGTCACAGTTTAAGGATGAGGGGGAAGTCTTTTAGGACCGAGATGAGGAAAAAACAATTCACACAAAGAGTGGTGAATCTGTGGAACTCTCTGCCACAGAAGGTAGTTGAGGCCAGTTCATTGGCTATATTTAAGAGGGAGTTAGATGTGGCTAAAGGGATCATGGAGAGAAGGCAGGTACAGGATACTGCGTTGGATGATCAGCCATGATCATATTGAATGGCGGTGCAGGCTCGAAGGGCCGAATGGTCTACTCCTGCACCTATTGTCTATGTTCCTATACCACGCTCCCTCAGAGGACCTCAAGTAACGCCTGTGAGTAGAAATAAGTTTTAAGTCTAGACTTAAAGGAGTTGATGGAGGGGGCAGTTCTGATGGGAAGGGGGATGCTGTTCCACAGTCTAGGAGCTGCAACCGCAAAGGCGCGGTTGCCCCTGAGGCTATGCCTGGACCACGGGATGGTCAGTAACCCCAAGTCGGCCGCCCTGAGGGACCTGGAGGTGGTGTGGTGACTACTCTAGTCCCACCAGCCCATATCCCTCTAAACCTTTCCTATCCATGTACCTGTGCAAGTGGCTCTTAAACCTACCGATATGCACCCCACCGGCCTCCGCAGGTAACACATAATTCTCAGACCTCTCTGCCACCTTCGACGTGATCCCACCACCGGTCACATCCTCTCCATCTCCGCGACACAATGGCGCAGCGGTAAAGTTATAGACAATAGACAATAGGTGCAGGAGGAGGTCATTCGGCCCTTAGAGCCAGCACCGCCATTCACTGTGATCACGACCGATCATCCCAAATCAGTACCCCGTTCCTGCCTTCTCCCCATATCCCCTGACTCCGCTATTTTTAAGAGCCCTATCTAGCTCTCTCTTGAAAGCATCCAGAAAAACCTCCTCCACTGGCCTCTGAGGCAGAGAATTCCACAGACTCCCAAATCTCCGTGTGAAAAAGCTGTTCCTCACCTCCCTAGTGTGTGTGTAGGGCAGTGTTAGTGTGCGGGGATCGCCGGTCAATAGACAATAGAGAAAAAGTGTTTCCTCATCTCTGTTTTAAAAAAAAAGTGTTTCCTCGTCTCCGTTCTTGCTCCGTAAGTTGCTGCATCTCGTGTTCGATCCTGACTACGGGTGCTGCCTGTACAGAGTTTGTACGTTCTCCCCGTGACTGCGTTAGTTTTCACCGTTCCAAAGAGTTTTCACTCGTTCCAAAGACATTTGCACATTTGAAAATCGATTCAGCCTAGGTTTTTTTTTTTTGTTTAGCTTGGAGATACAGCACGGAAACAGGCCCTTCGGCCCATCGAGTCCGCGCTGACCAGCGATCCCCGCAGACTAACGCAGTCCCACACTCAATGGGGACAATTTACACTTATACACAAAAAGCTGAAGAAGGGATTCGGTCCGAGACGTTGCCTATTTCCTTCGCTCCACAAAAAGCTGGAGTAACTCAGCGGGACCGACAGCATCTCTGGAGAGAAGGAATGGGTGACGTTTCGGGACGGACTGAAAGTGAAACGAGGGACGTAGACGATGATGTAGAGAGTGATATGGAGTAAATGAATGAAAGATATACAACAAAAGTAACAATGATAAAGGAAACAGGCCATTGTTAGCTGTGGCTGGGTGAGAATGAAAGCTGGTGTGACTCGGATGGGGGAGGGATGGAGAGAGAGAGAGGGAATGCAAGGGTTACATGGTTACAGAAATCAACATTCACACCCCTGGGCTGTAAGCTGCCCAAGCGAAATATGAGGCGCTGCTCCTCCAATTTGCGTTTTGGCCTCACTCTGACAATGGAGGAGGCCCAGGACAGAAAGGTCAGTGTGGGAATGGCAAGGGGAATTAATGTCTGCCGAAGGGCCTCGACCCGAAACGCCACCCATTCCTTCTCTCCAGAGGTGCTGCCTGTCCTGCCGAGTTACTCCAGCATTTTGTGCCTGTCCCGCTGAGTTACTCCAGCAGTGAGCTAGATGGGGCTCTTAAAGATAGTGCAGTCAGGGGATTATGGGGAGTCAGGGGACTGCCTTAGGAACGGGGTACTCATGGTGGATGATCAGCCATGATCACATTGAATGGCGATGCTGGCTCGAAGGGCTGAATGGCCTGCTCCTGCACCTATTGTCTATTGTGTCCACCTTCGATTTAAACCAGCATCTGCAGTTCAACTGAGTTGGATGATCAGCCATGATCATATTGAATGGCAGGTGCAGGCTGGAAGGGCCGAATGGCAAGGGGAATTCCCGATTGTTCCCGATGTTGGGGAACTCCAGAACAAGGGGGTCACAGTTTAAGGATAAGGGGGAAGTCTTTTAGGACCGAGATGAGAAGATCATTTTTCACACAGAGAGTGGTGAATCTGTGGAATTCTCTGTCACAGAGGGTAGTTGAGGCCATTTCATTGGCTGTATTTAAGAGGGAGTTAGATGTGGCCCTTATGGCTAAAGGGATCAGGGGGTATGGAGAGAAGGCAGGTACGGGATACTGAGTTGGATGATCAGCCATGATCATATTGAATGGCGGTGCAGGCTCGAAGGGCCGAATGGCCTACTCCTGCACCTATTTTCTATGTTTCTATGATTCTATAGCCTACTCCTGCACCTATTTTCTATGTTTCTATGTTTCCTATACAAGGGAATTAAAGTTTTTAGCAACCAGTTAAGACCTTCCACAGCACAAGGAACACCGTTATTTCAGCATGACTGTGCTTCCTCTTTCAAATGAGTTCTTTAAATACGTTATAATTTCCTCGTTCTTCCACATATGATGCAAAGTATCCCTTTTCAAATACTTTCCGCCACCCCCATGGCACAAATCAGTGCCTCAAAGGAGCTGCCAACATCATCGAAGGCCCACACCATCATGGCCACGCACTCATCTCTCCGTTGCCATCGGGAAGAAGGTACAGGAGCCTGAAAACGGGAGCATCCAGGTTCAGGAACAGCTTCTCCCCCACAGCCATGAGGCTATTAAACACGACATCAAACAAGCTTTGAACAATAACAGTATTATTAATATAGCACTTTATTTATTGTGTGTGTATATATGGTCTATGGTATATAGACGCACTGAACGTTTATCCCCTGTTCTGTATTATGTTTACGCATTCTGTTGTGCTGCAGCAAGCAAGAATTTAATTGTCCTATCTGGGACACATGACAATAAAACTCTTGACTTCTACATACAGTATGTAGGTATGTTACAAAACTTACCTTGAGCAGCGCTGCAGTTCTGCCGCTCCCCGTGTGCGTGACTTTGGCGCCTTTCAGAGGGGGGCGGGCTTAAAGTGCTGTTTTTCTGCAGACTGGGAAAATCGATCCATGTCGGGCGATTTCGTTGCAGAAGAAAAATCGCTCCGACATTCCATTCATGAAGGTATTTTTAAATTACGCTAGATTATTTATTAACTAGAGTAATTTAAAAATCACCTTCAAAAGCCGTGAGCGCCGACAACGGGAAGGATTTTGCGTAGGGTAGAAAAAAAGGTACACGGTTTATTTTTATATTAAAAGTTGGTTTTTATGGAGGCTTTAATCAGATTTTCATGTTTCGAAATGGGGTCCAAAAAAATGTATGAACCAACAGTATTTTTCCTCCCGACTTCACCGCAAACCACAACGTTCCAATCCACCGCATTCCACTAAAACCCACTCGCTAGTTGATTTAAATGGCCATTAATTTACAGGCATTAAACACTAAATTCCTTCCATTTGGCCTAGAAATTCATGAAAATGAAATTTAAAAATTATGTTATATTGTGGATTATTGTGTGAATGTTATTTAGACACTTAGGCAATTAAAAAAAAAAGTTTATCTTTTCTTAAGAAATGGATAGATGTTTAGATCTACTCATTGAATTTTGTAATTAGCTACATTTAGATAACTAACTAATTATATGCTTTAATTTTAGGTCATCCAAGTAAGATTGTTTCATATTTGTTTCAGAATGCTTCAGTCTATAATAACTGAAAAATTCATTGAGTTCTCTTAATTTTTAAGAAAGTTATGGGCTTTTAACTATTCTAGATCACAGCTTTTGAATTAAGTCAATTGAAAGGCAATGGGGAACAAGATGCTAATTTCCGAGTATGAAAATGGGCATAACTTTCTTAATACTGAAGATATGAAAGTGAATTAGGTGTCAAATTAAACTTCTTTTTATGCTTTATCTGATGGGATAAATTGCAGACTTGATTTTTAAAATCTCAAAATTCTGTAACATTGCTACAGTATGTGGCATATCGGTGGCGCAGTGTTAGAGTTGCTGCCTCACAGCACCGGAGACCCAGGTTCTATCCTGACTACAGGTTTTAGCCTTTTTTAAAAAGTTTTAGATATACAGCGTGGAAACAGGCCCTTCGGCCCACCGGGTCCGCGCGGCGCGATGCCCGCACAATTAACACCATCCTGTACCCGCTAGATGCCAAGCCAATTAACCTACAACCCTGTACGTCTTTGGAGTGCAGGAGGAAACTGAAGATCTCGGAGAAAACCCACGCAGGTCACGGGGAGGACGTGCAAACTCCGTACAGACAGCACCCGTAGTCGGGATCGAACCCGGATAAGGCAGCAGCTCTACCGCTGCGCCACTGTGATGAACGGAATTTCTTCGTTCTCCCTGTGACTGTGTGGGTTTTCTCCGGGCGCTCCGGTTTCCTCCCACACTCAAAAGATGTACAGGCTTGTTTCTCTGCTCTATCTCCGTGTAAAACCCCTTTGCCCCGCACATCTCCTTTAAACTCTATGTGTGGGAAAGAACTGCAGATGCTGGTTTAAATCGAAGGTAGACGGTCAAGTCAAACAAACTTTATTGTCATTTAGAAATACATTGATACATGCAGTTCCAAACGAAATTACGTTGCATTTGGCTCCCTGTGCAACACAATAAATTAACCGAAGGATAGGCATGGGTGAAAAGGATAAATAGACAATGGTGGCAGCCCATTACATGGCATTCAGGCGTCTGATGGCTCGTGGGAAGAAGCTGTTGCAGAACCTTGATGTTCTGCTCCTTATGCTGCGGTATCTTTTTCCCGAGGGCAGCAGAGTGAACAGTCCGTGATGGAGATGTGTGGGGTCTTTTATAATACTGCTGGCCTTAGACACACGGCGTTTGGTCGCAATATCCCCGATTGAGGGGAGAGAGGTCCCGATTATTTTTTCTGCTGTCCTCACCACTCTCTGCACAGACTTCTAGTCGGAGGCTCTACAGTCCCCAAACCAGACAGAGATACAGCTGGTCAGAATACTCTCTGTGGTGCCCCTGTAGAAAGTAGTGAGGATGGGATGGGGGAGATGAGACAGGAAACGCTGGAGTAACTCAGCGGGACAGGCAGCATCTCTGGAGAGAAGGAATGGGTGACGTTTCCCTCTAGCCTTTGACACTTCCACTGTGTGAAAAATGCTCTGACCGTTTACCCTATCAGTGCCTCTCATAATTGTATATACTTCTAGCGGTAACTTTATATACTTCAGTCTCTGACGCTCCGGGGAAAACAATCAAAGTCTGTCCAACCACTCCTTGCAGCTTGCATCGTCTAATCTTCTTCCTCTTCCCAGCTGTTATCGGGCAACTGAACCATCCTACCACAACCAGAGAGCAGTCACGAACTTCTATCTAGCTCACTGGTGAACCTCGGACTAGTTATTTAAGAAGGAACTGCAGATGCTGGAAAAATCGAAGGTAGACGAAAATGCTGGAGAAACTCAGCGGGTGAGGCAGCATCTATGGAGCGAAGGAATGGGTGACGTTTCGGGTCGAGACCCTTTGAAGGGAGAGGAAGGTGACATTTAGGGTCGATCCTGAATGTCGAAAAAACAAAGGAGGTCATCGTCGACTTCAGGAAAAACTGGCACAGTCCGTCACCACTTCACATCAATGACAGCGATGTGGAGGTGGTCAGTAGCACAAAGTTCCTGGGGGTGCAGATCACTAACAGTCTGACCTGGTCAAATAACATCTCTTCAACAGTTAAGAGAGCGCAGCAGCGGTTGCACTTTCTGCGCCGGATGAGAAGAGCTCACCTCCCCCATCCCATCCTCACCACTTTCTACAGGGGCACCATAGAGAGTATTTTGACCAGCTGTATCTCTGTCTGGTTTGGGGACTGTAAAGCCTCCGACTAGAAGTCTGTGCAGAGAGTGGTGAGGACAGCGGAAAAAATCATCGGGACCTCTCTCCCCTCAATCGGGGATATTGCGACCAAACGTTGCGTGTCTAAGGCCAGCAGTATTATAAAAGATTTATATACAATTATATTATATACAATTTAAAGTTATATATAGATTACACTACTCGAAAACCAAATTAAAAAGTATTTTTCCTAATCTCTCCTCTATTTGTGATAAATGTAAGAATCTTGAAGCAAATTTAATGCATAGTTTGGTAACGTGTCCACGGTTGAATTATTATTGGATTGAAATTTTTAAAGTTATTTCGGAAGTTCTTAAGGTTGAACTCGACCCAGACCCAAAATTAATAATATTCGGAATCCCGGAGCCAAATTTGGTACTCACGGTTAATCAAAGAAATTTTTTTGATTACTGTTTAATAATAGGGAAAAAAATGATACTTAAATTTTGGAAGGGAACATTATCTCCAACAATTAAAATGTGGAAAGCAGAGATGTTGGAGACGTTGAATTTGGAAAGAATTAGATTTGTCCTTTTGGACAGGTATAATTCTTTTGAATCGATATGGTCTCCATATATACAGTATTTAGAAAAGTAGCTATTCTTGGGATCACGGCTCGACGGACACCCTATGGATCCGATGCGAATAACTTACTTATAATTGATATTATTGTGCATTTATTAGAGATATTTCTGAATGAAATAGTATTTCGTATAATGACTTTAGTTTTTGTTTATATATATGTAATATTTTTGTTTTTCAAATTTTCCCTTTTTATTTTCTTTTTATTTACGATTGAAGTATGTGGGAAGAATTTTTTTTATTCTTTTTTATTTACTCTTTTTTCTTTTCTCTTTTATATATCTTTTTCTTTATTTCCAAAAAATAGAAGATATTAAGTATTGATATGTTATTTGTAGTAATATTGAATTAAGGTGTTAGTTTATAAAGTAAGTTTTACATTGTAAACGGTTAACCTCAAATAAAAAAATATTACACATAAAAAAAAAAAAAAAAAAAAAAATAAAAAAAAAAAAGTATTATAAAAGACCCCACACATCTCCATCACGGACTGTTCACTCTGCTGCCCTCGGGCAAAAGATATCGCAGCATAAGGAGCAGAACATCAAGGTTCTGCAGCAGCTTCTTCCCACGAGCCATCAGACTCCTGAATGCCATGTAATGGGCTGCCACCATTGTCTATTTATCCTTTTATTCTTTTTATCCATTTTATCCATGTTCATCCTTCTGTTAATTATCGAGTTGCACAGGGAGCCAAATGCAACGGAATTTCGTTTGGGATTGCATATATCAATGTATTTCTAAATGACAATAAAGTTTGTTTGACTTTGACTTTGACTTTTGAGACTCTTTGAAGGAATAGGTGACGTTTTGGGTCTTGACCCTTTGAAGGGATAGGTGACGTTTCGGGTCTCCTTCACTCCATTGATGCTGCCTCACCCGCTGAGTTTCTCCAGCATTTTTGTCTACCTGGAACAATCTATGATCGGATTTCACCTTGCACTAAACATTATTCCCTTATCATGTATCTGCACACTGTAAATTGCTTGATTGTAATCTTGTATTTACATTTACCAAGCCAGTTAACCTACAAAACTGTGCGTTTTTGGACTGTGGGAGGAAAGTGAAGATCTCGGAGAAAACCCACGCAGGTCACGGGGAGAACGTACAAACTCCGTACAGACAGCACCCGTAGTCGGGATCTGTTTGACTGGATAGCACTCAACTAATTTTTTTCACTGTACCTCGATACACATGGCATTAAACTAAACTGAATCTAAGCGCTGCCTCGAAACGGCTGCCAGCATCATCAAGGACCCACACCATCCTGGCCACTCACTCATCTCCCTGCTGCCTTCATTTTTAAGGTACAGGAGCCTGAAATCTGCAACATCCGGGTTCAGGAATATCTGTTTCCCCACAGCCATCAGGCTGTTAAACTCCTCAAACAAAACTGAACATTAATAGTCCATTGCACTTTATCTGCGTAATTATGTGTGTATCTATGTGTATATATGTATATATATATGTATATATATATATATATATATATATATACACACACACACACGCGCGCGTCTGTCTGTCTGTCTGTCTGTCTGTCTGTCTGTCTGTCTGTCTGTCTGTCTGTCTGTCTGTCTGTCTGTCTGTCTGTCTGTCTGTGTATATATATGTATATATATATATAAAGCAAAGCAAGAATTTCATTGTCCTATCTGGGACACATGACAATAAACTCTCTTGAATCTTGAATCTTTTGTTTCTTTTTGTAAACCAGCAACTGCAGTTCCTTGCATCTGTAGTTTGTAAGCATTCCTCTGCCACCTTCCCGATTGTATCGACTTGCTGCAGAAAAAAAAATCCTGTTTGCTTATAATTAAGGAATTATTGGCCAAGTATTCACATACAAGGAATTTGCCTTGGTGCTCCGCCCACAAGTAACAACTTGACATACAGCGACAGTTACGAATGACTCAGAAAACACGAAACGTTATTAATAATAAGACAATAATGATAAAACACCATTGATCAAGCATGTGAACCAACAAGACCAACTTATGAATAGGTCCTGGGCCTCCCCCACGGCCAGAGTGAGCAACACCGCAAGTTGGAGGAACAGCACCTCATATTCCACTTGGGGAGTCTGCATCCTCTGGGTTTGAACATTGAATTTTCTCAATTCTGATAACCCTTACTGTCTCCTCCCCTTCCCACCTCTCCCTCAGCCCTCGGGCCCTGGCATTCCCTCTCTCTCTATCTCTTCCCCACCCAAGTCGCACTAGCTTCTCATTTTCACACTACAAACAGCTTACAATGGCCTGTTTCCTTTATCATCGATACATTTTTGCGTATCTTTCATTCACTGTTCTTTATCTCTCCACATCACCGTCTATCTCTCTCGTTTCCCTGATCCCTAACCAGTCTGAAGAAGGGTCTCGACCCGAAACGTCGCCTATCTCCTTCGCTCCTTAGATGCTGCTGCACCCGCTGAGTTTCTCCAGCTTTTTGTGTAGCCCTATGATATTAGTCTGTGTGTATTTTGCCTTTATGGGCCTGTTAGGTTACAGCAAGTAAGCATTTCATTGTTCCATTGTCAGTACACTCATTGTTTTGCTAATTGAAAAAAAAATCACATTATCTTAAGACATGGGAGGGATTCATTCTGTCCGTCGAGTCAATGCCAGCCATCTTTGATGCCAACTGTCCTTCAAACTGATTTAGTTTAGTTTTTAGATGCATAGCGGAAACAGGCTCTTCGGCCTACCGGGTCAGGAGTAGTCAGGATGGAACCTAGGTCCCTGGCGCTGTGAGGCAGCAACTCTACCGCTGCGCCACCGTGCCGATTTCACCAGCTTCTGAAAAAGTTCGAAACGGATCAGTGTGTAGAAACAAGGAACCGCAGATGCTGGTTTATGGAAAAAGGACCAAAGTGCTGGAGTAACTCAGCAGGGCAGGCAGCACCTCTGGAGAATGTGGAAAGGCAACGATTCGGGTCGGGACCCTTCTTCAGGGATAGTTTCTTCCCAGCAGCTATCAGGCAACTGAACGGTCCTCTCTCCAACCAGAGAGCGGCCCTGACCTACCATCTACCCCATTGGAAACAAGGCCAGCAGCATAATCAAGGACCAGTCTCACCCCGGTCGCTCCCTCTTCTCCATCCCCCATCAGGCAAGAGTAAGTAGGTAAGTTTATTGGCCAAGTATTCACATACAAGGAATTTGCCTTGGTGCTCCGCCCACAAGTAACAACATGTCATACAGTGACAGTTACGAATGACTCAGAAAACACGAAACATTAATAATAATAAGACATTAATGATAAAACACCATTGATCGAGCATGTGAACCAACACAAGACCAGATCAAAGGGAGGCTACAGATTTTTGGCTGTTGAGTAGAGCAACTACTCGTGGATAAAAACTGTTTTTAAGTCTGGCGGCTGTGGCGGCTTTGACAGTCCGGAGCCGCCTTCCAGAGGGAAGTGATTCAAAGAGTTTGTGGCCAGGGTGAGAGGGGTCAGAGATGATCTTGCCCGCTCGCTTCCTGGCCCTTGTGGTGTACGGTTCGTCAGTGGAGGGAAGGTTGCAGCCAATAACCTTCTCTGCTGATCGGACGATTCGCTGCAGCCTCCGGACGTCGTGCTTGGTGGCTGAGCCAAACCAGTACAGAAGCAAAACCAAAAGAGGTACAGAAGTGTGAAAACGAATGCACACGCCTCCAGATTCAGGGACAGTTTCTTCCCATCTGTTATCAGGCAACTGAACCATCCTACCACAACCAGAGAGCGGTCCTGAACTACTCTCCACCTCATTGGAGACCCTCGGACTATCTCTAATCAGATGTTGCTGGACTTTATCTTGCACTAAATGTTGTTCCCTTTATCCTGTATCTGTACACAGTAGACGGACTGATTGTAATCAGTCTTTCCGCTGACTGGATAGCACAAGACAAAAATACTTTTGCACTGTACCTTGGTACATGTAACAATACGAAACTAAACAGACGATCATATGATCACAGAGTGTGGGGGTGGGGTCAGACTGTTTTCTATGTGGTGCAGGAAGTCACTGATAGGCACAAAGTGGTTTAGAGATACAACGCGGAAACAGGGCCTTCGGTCCACTGAGTCCACACCAACCAGCGATCCCAGCACAATAACACTATCCTACACACACTGAAGCCAATTCACATTCATACCAGGCAGATTAACCTACAAACCTCTTAAGGGGTTGGACAGGCTAGATAGAAACATAGACATTAGGTGCAGGAGTAGGCCATTTGGCCCTTCGAGCCTGCACCGCCATTCAATATGATCATGGCTGATCATCCAACTCAGTATCCCGTACCTGCCTTCCCTCCATACCCTCTGATCCCCTTAGCCACAAGGGCCACATCTAACTCCCTCTTAAATATAGCAGGAAGATTGTTCCCGATGTTGGGGAAATCCAGAACAAGGGGTCACAGTTTAAGGATAAGGGGGAAGTCTTTTAGGACCGAGATGAGGAAAACATTTTTCACACAGAGAGTGGTGAATCTGTGGAATTCTCTGCCACAGAAGATAGTTGAGGCCAGTTCATTGGCTATGTTTAAGAGGGAGCTAGATGTGGCCCTTGTGGCTAAAGGGATCAGGGGGTATGAAGAGAAGGCAGGTACAGGACACTGAGTTGGATGATCAGCCATGATCATATTGAATGGCAGTGCAGGCTCGAAGGGCCGAATGGCCTACTCCTGCACCTATTTTCTATGTTTCTAAACCCGCACGTCTTTGGAGTGTGGGAGGAAAACCAAAGATCTCGGAGAAAACCCGCGCAGGTCACGGGGAGAACGTACAAACTCCGTACAGACAGGCACCCGTAGTCAGGATCGAACCCAGGTCTCCGGCGCTGTGAGGCAGCAACTGTACCGCCGCGCCACCGTGCTGCCATGGAGTAACTCAGGGAGTCACGCAGCATCATAGAAACATATAAAATTATAAAAGGACTGGACAAGCTAGATGTTCCCAATGTTGGGCGAGTCCAGAACCAGGAGCCACAGTCTTAGAATAAAGGGGAGGTCATTTAAGACTGAGTTGAGAAAAAACTTTTTCACCCAGAGAGTTGTGAATTTATGGAATTCCCTGCCACGGAGGGCAGTGGAGGCCAAGTCACTGGATGGATTTAAGAGAGAGTTAGATAGAGCTCTAGGGGCTAGTGGAGTCAAGGGATATGGGGAGAAGGCAGGCACGGGTTATTGATAGGGGACGATCAGCCATGATCACAATGAATGGCGGTGCTGGCTCGAAGGGCCAAATGGCCTCCTCCTCCACCTATTTTCTATGTTTCTATGTCGATCTCCAGAGAGAATGGATAGGTGACGTTGCAGGTCTGGACCCTGCTGTTGGCCAGTTGGGTTACTCCAGCACTTTGTGTCTATCTTGAGCATAAACCAGCATCTGCAGTTCCTTTTATTAAAGGAAGTCACTTGTTGGATTAATCTAATAATTTTATGTTTCTGTTGCTAAACTGTTTGTACACTCCCTGATTCTGCCTTCTTGTATATTCTTGTTTTTCATTAGTAGTTGTTCCTGAACCTAGCTATGATCTAAGCTGTAGAATTTCATCTTTAAATCCCGTACTCTCATTCTATCTCCACCACTCTTAGTTCGGCCATCTTGAAGTAGTGGAGCCATCTTGAAGTGGTGGAGCCATCTTGAAGTCTTTTTTGGACTGGTTTCAAATTTTGTTAAATAAACATATTTTTGAAACACCACAGAGTCTTGTACAGCTGGAACGAGACTCCCCAACTCTTGTACACAGTGCCCAAGTTAGCAGGAAGCAACTGTTTAACTTGGTGGCCTGGTGGGTCAGCTGGTAGAGCTGCTGCCTCACAGTGCCAGAGGCCTGGGTTTGGTCCTGACTACGGGTGTTGTCTGTACGTTCTCCCCGTGACCTGCGTGGGTTTCCTCTGGGTGCTCTGGTTTCCTCCCACATCCTAACGACGTGCAGGTTTGCAGTTTAATTGTCCTTCTGTAAATTGTCCCTTCTAATGTGTAGATTAGATTAGATTAGATTATCCTTTATTGTCATTCAGACCTTTCAGTCATAACATATAATAAAAAACAAAACACACAATAAACACATATTTAACATCCACCACAGTGAGTTCACCAGGCACCTCCTCACTGTGGTGGAAGGCAAAAGTCTTAGAGTCTCTGTCTCCTTCCCTCCTTGTTCTCCCTCTGCGCTGAGGAGATCCAGGGTCCGATGTTGCCGTCCACCAGGCCCGCGGCCGAGCCTCCGAAGCCAGGGCTGTCGCCGTCACCGGAATGCCGGAACACCGCCACAGGGCCCGCCGCCGGAACGCTGGAGCACCGCAGCTCCAAAGCCAGGTCGCCGCCGGAACGTCGCTGGAGCACCGCAGCCCTGAAAGCCAGGTCGCCACTGAAGCTCCGAAGCCCCGAAAGCCAGGCCGCCGCTGGAGCACCGCAGCCCCGAAAGCCAGGCCGCCGCTGGAGCACCGCAGCCCCGAAAGCCAGGCCGCCGCTGGAGCACCGCAGCCCCGAAAGCCAGGCCGCCGCTGGAGCACCGCAGTCCCGAAGCCAGGTCGCCACTGAAGCTCCGAAGCCCCGAAAGCCAGGCCGCCGCTGCTGGAAGCTGGAAGGCCGCCATAGCTCCAAGGCCGCCAGCTCCGCCATTAGGGCCTCAGCACAGACGGAGACGGTGACGGGAGACACAACAAGAAAAGTCGCATCCCCCCGAAGGGAGAGACTAAAAACCCTGTTTCTCCCCCTCCCCCCCGCCACACACATACACAGCCTAATAAACCAAAATTATCCCTAAAACTGACACAAGAAGACAAAAATAGCGCCGCCACTTCCGGATTGTGTAGGGAATGGATGAGAAAGTGGGAAAATGCAGAACTAGTGTGAACGGGTGATCGAATGTCGGCATGAACTTGGTGGGCTGAAGGGCGGTTTCCACGCTGTATCTCCAAACTAAACCAAATCCTCTGTAAGTCTCTGTAATTCTCTGCCTCAGAGGGCGGTGGAGGCCGGTTCTCTGAATACTTCCAAGGGAGAGATTCATTCAACAAAATAGAGAGAGTACAGAGGAGATTTACTAGAATGTTGCCTGGGTTCCAGCAACTAAGTTACAGAGAAAGGTTGAACAAGTTGGGTCTTTATTCTTTGGAGCGCAGAAGGTTAAGGGGGGACTTGATTGAGGTCTTTAAAATGATGAAAGGGATAGACAGAGTTGACGTGGATAAGCTTTTCCCATTGAGGGTAGGGAAGATTCAAACAAGAGGGCATGACATGAGAATTAAGGGACAGAAGTTTAGGGGTAACGTGACGGGCATCTTATTTACTCAGAGAGTGGTAGCTGTGTGGAATGAGCTTCCAGCAGAAGTGGTGGAGGCAGGATCGATTTTAACATTTAAAAGTAATGTGGATAGGTATATGGACGGGAAGGGAATGGAGGGGTATGGTCTGGGTGCAGGTAGATGGGACTAGGGGAAAATAAATTGTCGACACGGACTGGAAGGGCCGAGAAGGCCTGTTTCCCTGCTGTAATTCTTATATTCTTATAATTGTTATACTCTCTAGAATTTAGGAGATTGAGGGGGGATCTTATAGAAACTTACAAGATTCTTAAGGGGTTGGACAGGCTAGATGCAGGAAAATTGTTCCCGATGTTGCGGAGGTCCAGGACAAGTGGTCACAGCTTAAGGATAAGGGGGAAATCCTTTAGGACCGAGATGAGAAGGAATTTTTTCACACAGAGAGTGGTGGGTCTCTGGAACTCTCTGCCACAGAGGGTAGTTGAGGCCAGTTCATTGGCTATATTTAAGAGGGAGTTAGATGTGGCCCTTGTGGCTAAGGGGATCAGAGGGTATGGAGAGAAGGTAGGTACGGGATACTGAGTTGGATGATCAGCCATGATCATATTGAATGGCGGTGCAGGCTCGAAGGGCCGAATGGCCTACTCCTGCACCTAATTTCTATGTTTCTATGTTTCTATATGGTTATATGGTTAGAGCTGGATAGGGCTCTTAAAGATAGCGGAGTCAGGGGATATGGGGAGAAGGCAGGAACGGGGTACTGATTGGGGATGATCAGCCATGATCACATTGAATGGCGGTGCTGGCTCGAAGGGCCGAATGGCCTACTCCTGCACCTATTGTCTATTATCTATTTGGGTCACGGCCCAAAACGTCACCTGCCCAAGAAGACAGGAAAATGGGGAAAGTAAATCGGCCATGATCGAATGGCGGAACAGACAGGATGGGTCGAATGGCCTAATTGTGCTCCTAGGTCGTGTGGATATGATCTATCCATGCCCCCCGGACCTGTTGCCTGACCCGCTGTGTTGCTGCAGCATTTTGTGTGTTTAGTAGCTGGGTTAAAGTAACCTGCATTCATATGGCAACTAAACCTGCGAACCTGCCCTCCTGTCTCTCCACCTTTCTCCCCTTTCCTTTCCACTCTCTTTGCATTTGTCACCTATCTATTCCCTTACACGTGTTGAAGTCTGGCATGGTTTGGAGCATTCCCCTCTTATGCTATGATAAGGGTGCTGTATAATTAGAACTAGTTGTTAAGGAAACAGTCAGGATTAATGCCTAACCTTGGGTTTAAAGCAAACAATTAGAAGCTATCAGCCACAATTTTATTTTGGTCTGAATCACAAGCCCGTACCCAATCCATCTGGAAGTTAAATACATGATCAGGCCTGCAACTCCGAAGAGTACAGGTGTGTAGGTTAATTGGCTTGGTATGAATATAAATTGTCCCTAGTGTGTGTCGGATAGCGTTAGGCCGGTTCCCTGGAGAGCTAGATAGGGCTCATAAAGATAGCGGAGTCAGGGGATATGGGGAGAAGGCAGGAACGGGGTACTGATTGGGGATGATCAGCCATGATCACAATGAATGGCGGTGCTGGCTCGAAGGGCCGAACGGCCTACTCCCACACCTATTGTCTATTAACGTGTGGTCGGGGTGGACTCGTTGGGCCGAAGGGCCTGTTTCGCGCTGTATCTCTAAACTAAGCTATGCTAAACGTCCACCAACACCCACTCATCTTCCTGCCGCATCGTCCCCATTCGCCCTGAGAAGTTTCTGCTTTCCTTCTCGGTTCCTGTCTCTGCAGCGTTTGCACGTTCCAACCGTGACCAGCAGGGTTTTCTGCTGGTGTTCCAACACTCCAAAGACGCGCAGGTTTGTAGGTTGATTTGGCTTTGGTGAAAATTGTGAATTGTCCCTAGTGTTAGTGCTAGTAGAAAATAGGTGCAGGAGGAGGCCATTCGGCCCTTCGAGCCAGCACCGCCATTCATTGTGATCATGGCTGATCGTCCCCTATCAGTAACCCGTGCCTGCCTTCTCCCCATATCCCTTGACTCCGCTAGCCCCCAGAGCTCTATCTAACTCTCTCTTAAATCCATCCAGTGACTTGGCCTCCACTGCCCTCTGTGGCAGGGAATACCACAAATTCACAACTCTCTGGGTGAAAAAGTTTTTTCTCACCTCAGTCTTAAATGACCTCCCCTTTATTCTAAGACTGTGGCCCCTGGTTCTGGACTTGCCCAACATTGGGAACATTTTTCCTGCATCTAGCTTGTCCAGTCCTTTTATAATTTTATATGTTTCTATACGTGCGCCAACCTGCGATCCCCTAGGGCGCGGGGATCGCTGGTCGGCGCGGTCTCGGTGGGCCGAAGGGCCTGTTTCTGTACTGTATCTCTAAGCGAAACTAAAGTGCAGATCCACTACTGATTTTCCGGCAACTGATGGCCCAACACCACCTTTATTCCAGACATTATTATGAGAAGGCACTTCAGTTTAGTTCATTGTCCCATGTACTGAGGTACAGTGAAAAGCTTTTGAAATGTGGTGCCTAGACCTCACCGGGACGTCCTTGGCAGATCGGCGGGTTGAATTCGCCCCCCTGTGTTCTGGAGCACTGGCCCAGCTGACCTCCGAGGCCAAAATTGCGTGCCGGTACCTCAGTCCTCAGACTGCCCATGCGGAACATTCCGGTATCGTTGGACCCCTCTAGGCGGCTGTAACCTCTGTCGGTCCAGCAAAGCGGACAATCCACCAAGGTTCTTGAACCAAGGTCTCCCCGCTACCTCTGGTAGTGTAGGGATGTAACGCTGAGGCTCTATAAGGTGCTGGTCGGGCCGCATTTGGAGTATTGTGAGCAGTTTTGGGCACCGTATCTGAGGAAGGACGTGCCGGCTCTGGAGAGGGTCCAGAGGAGGTTTACAAGAACGATCCCAGGAACGAGTGGGGTAACATATGATGAGCGTTTGACTGCGCTGGGCCTTAGAAGGATGAGGGGACACCTCATTGAAACTTCCCCAATGGTGAAAGGCTTGGATAGAGTGGATGTGGAGAGGATGTTTTCACTAGTGGGAGAGTCTAGATCTAGAGGTCACAGCCTCAGAAATAAAGGACGTACTTGGTTAGAACAGGTGTCAGAAGGCAGGAGAATGGGGTTAGGCGGGAGAGATAGATCAGTAATGATTGAATGGTGGAGTAGACTTGATGGGCCGAATGGCCTAATTCTACTCCTATCACTTATAACCCTAAGTTCCTTTAGGAAGGAAATGAGGATGAATTTCTTTAGCCAGTGGGTGGTGAATTTGTGGAAATCATTGCCACAGAAGGCTGGAGGCCAAGTCATTGGATATTTTTAAGGCAGAGATAGATAGATTCTTGATCAGTGTGGGTGTCAGGGGTTAAGGGGAGAAGGCAGGAGAATGGGGTCAGGAGGGAGAGATAGATCAGGTATGATTGAATGGTGGAGTGGACTCGATGGGCCGAATGGCCTAGTACTGCTCCTATCTCTTATGACCCTGTGGCCTTATGTCTCTGGTTTCAGATGTTCTAATGTGCTTCCCTGTGAATGAATCACATTTTGAATTAATCAAAGGCAGCAGCCACTTTGAACAGTTCCAAAGCGCACAAACCTCAGCTGAATACACGCACCATTTAATCCGTTTTCAGTTGAGTTTGGAATTTGGTGAGCAGAACCCTCTCGAGTCAAGAAAGCCACGAGCTTTTAACTGTCCCCTGCCTGGGGGCCCACTGATGCATAACAAAATGGACGGCACAGTGGCGCAGCGGTAGAGTTGCTGCCTCACAGCGCCAGAGGCCCGGGTTCGATCCTGACCACAGGCGCTGTCTGCACGGAGTTTGTACGTTCTTCCCGTGGGTTTTCTCCGGGTGATCCACAGGATTGTAGGTTCATTAACTTAGTTTAGTTTAGAGATTCTGAGCGGAAACAGGCCCTTCGGCCCACCGAGTTCGTGCCGACCAGCGATCACACTAACACACTAACACACACACACACACACACACACACACACACACACACACACACACACGCACACACACACAGACACACACACACCCACGCACAGACTCACACGCATGCTCGCACACATTCATGCACGCACACACGCGCACACACACGAACACACACACACATGCATGCACACACATGCATGCACACACATACACCCACACCCTCCATCACACACCCACACACACACCCACCCACACATGCACCCTCCAACACACACACACACACACACACACACACACGCACACACACACACACACACATGCATGCACACACATACACCCACACCCTCCATCACACACCCACACACACACCCACCCACACACGCACCCTCCATCACACACACACACACACACACACACACACACACACACACGCACCCTCCATCACACACACACACACACACACACACACACACACACACACACACACACACACACACACACACACACACACACACACACAAAAAACAAACAATTTACAATTTATACCAAGTTAATTAACCTACAATCCTGCATGTCTTTGGAGTGTGGAAGGAAACGGAGGAAGATCTCGGAAGAATCCATGAGGAGAACGTGCAAACTCCATACAGACAGCACCCATAATCAGGATGAAACCCGGGTCCGTGAGGGAGTATCTCTACCTCTGTGTCACTGTGCCACCCTCAGCTTTGGTAAAAACTGTAAATTGTCCCTTGATAGTGTTAGCATACAGGGTGATCGCTGGTCGGCATGGACTCAGTGGGCCGAAGGGCCATTTTCTGCCCTGTATCTCTAAAAGTAAAGTCTAAACAATGAAAGTCTTACTTAATTACAGCAGCATAACAGGCCTGTAAATACAGAACTCATAGATAACATAATGGTCAATATTTCTTTATTATCACATGTATAGAGAGACATACAGTGTAATTCTTTTTTTTTGCAGACATTGCAGTGAACTATTGTCATACCCAAATAGCACAATGCCAAATTAGTACAAAGTGAATAGAAATAGCCCACTGAGAACGACGGCGCGCAAGAATCGGATGGTTTTGGAGCCATTTTCAAATAACTAGTCTGGTCCCCTGGAGCGGGGCCTGATCCAGGCGAGCCCCAGGCTGCAGCAGGGCCTCCACCCAGATTGTCGTCCCTCTCCTCGCCCAGCCACCAGCCATTGTGCCCAAAGATCCTATAGCGAGCAAAATAGATCACTCGACGAAAAACTCGTAGTACGATCATGTGAAGATTCACGGGTAATTTCCGGCCCCATTTCCGTAACCGGCTTCCGTCTCCGCACCAAAGATCCCGTAGGATAATAGTGCGGAGACGGAAACCGGTTACGGAAACATCCTCGTAAAAATAAAGGTTATTTGATAAAAATCTTCTCATTTTCAGAATTTGAATTTATCAACACAAACTGTTCCCCCGCAACGTTGATTAAACTGCGAGTCAGATCGGGTCGGGTCGAGTTACGGAAATGGGTGAAAAAAAGGCCCACGTCCCTTTCCGTTGCGTACTACACGTCAGCCCATTGCATTTAGCAGGAGTGGTCTATCTTGCTCCGCTATAGGATCTTTGATTGTGCCCCGTTGGAGGGAGGGGGCGGTCTAGATGGCAGGGAAGGCAAGACCTCCAGCTCACTCTCTTACCGGCCCTTGCTCCTCGTGTCCGCCGTCGCTGGCTCTCTTCGTCCTCTGGTCCTCGGGGGGACAAACAGGGTGTCCCGCTCGGCGGTTCCCTCTACTCCTGACCGTGGTACTTAACAAAATGGATGGCACGGTGGTTAAGCAGTAGAGTTGCTGCCTCACAGCGCCGGAGACCCGGATTCGATCCCGACCACTGGTGCTGTCTGTACAGAGTTTGTACCTGGGACCGTGTGGGTTTTCTCCTGTTTCCTCCCCCACTCCAAACATGTACAGGTTTGAGGATTAATTGGCTTGATATGAATGTAAATTGTCCCTAGTGTGTGTAGGATAGTGTTAATGTGCGGGGATCGCTGGCCGGTGCTGACTTGGTGGGCCTAAGGTCTGTATCTCTAAAGTCAAATAAACAAACAACAAACAAAGCTACCCAGTAAATTTTAAAAACCCAACATTAGTGTAATAAAAAAAAAACAAAGTCGTTCATTCAATCAAGATAGTTCATATCAAAGCAAGGAACTGCAGATGCTGGTTTACAAAAAAAGTGCTGGAGTGACTCAGCAGGTCAGGGACCTTCCTTCAGTCTGATTGCAGGAGAGGGGGTGAAGAATGCTGGAAGAAAGGATGCGTCTCTGAAACACGGGCCCAGAAACTGAACGTTATTGATTAATTGAAGATCGTGTGAGGTGTCCTGGATATAGATGAAAAGGGAGTGGACAAAGTATGATAGAATCAAGGTATTTTGCTATTGGGCCTAGAAATTTAAAGTTTCAGCCTCGGAATAAAAGGACGTACATTTGTAAAGATGAGGAGGAATTTCTATAGCCAGAGGGTGGCAAATCTGTGGAATTCATTGCCGCAAAAGGCTGTGGAGGCCAAATCAATTGTCCCTAGTGAGTGTGGGATAGTGTTAATGTGCAGGGATCGCTGGTTGGTGTGGTCGGTGGGCCAAAGGGGCCCGGTTCCGAGCTGTTTCTCTAAACGAAACTAAAAATGAAACAAGAGGCTGATCCTGAATTGATAAACGAGGAGGTGAAAAGGTTAAGACAGGTGGAGAGGAATGTGTGGAGTTGAGATCACAATCAGATTGAGTCATACTCCAGTGTGGAAATCATACAGTGCCCGAGAGGGCGGCGGAGGCCGGATCTCTGGATGCTTTCGAGAGAGAGCCAGATAGGGCTCTTGAAGATAGCGGAGTCAGGCGATATGGGGAGAAGGCAGGAACGGGGTACTGATTGGGGATGATCAGCCATGATCACATTGAATGGCGGTGCTGGCTTGAAGGGCCGAATGGCCTACTCCTGCACCTATTGTCTATTGAAGTAGCAATGTTACAAAATTTTGAGATTTTAAAAATCAAGTCTACAATTTATCCCATCAGATAAAGCATAAAAAGAAGTTTAATTTGACACCTAATTCACTTTCATATCTTCAGTATTAAGAAAGTTATGGCCATTTTCATACTCGGAAATTAGCATCTTGTTCCCCATTGCCTTTCAATTGACTTAATTCAAAAGCTGTGATCTGGATCAGTTAAAAGCCCAAAACTTTCTTAAAAATTAATAGAACTCAATGAAATTTTCATTTATTATAGATTGAAGCATTCTGAAATAAATATGAAACAATCTCACTTGGATGACCTGAAATTAAAGCATATTATTAGTTAGTTATCTAATTGTAGCTAATTACAAAATTCAATGAGTAGATCTAAACATCTATCCATTTCTTAAGAAAAGATAAACTTTTTTTTAATTGCCTAAGTGTCCAAATAACATTCACACAATAATCCACAATATAACATAATTTTTAAATCTCATTTTCATGAATTTCTGGGCCAAATAGAAGAAATTTAGTGTTTGATTCCTGTAAATTAATGGCCATTTAAATGAACTAGCGAGTGGGTTTTAGTGGAATGCGGTGGATTGCAACGTTGCGGTTAGCGGTGAATTCGGGAGGAAAAATACTGTTTGTTCATACATTTTTTTTGGACCCCATTTCGCAACATGAAAATATTATTAAAGCCTCCCGAAAAACCAACTTTTAATATAAAAATAAACTATTTACCTTTTTTTCTCCCCTACGCAAAATCCTTCCGGTTGTCAGTTCTCACGGCTTTTGAAGGTGATTTTTAAATTACTCTAGTTAACAAATAATTTAGAGTAATTTAAAAATACCTTCATTCATGAAATGTCGGAGCGATTTTTCTTCCGCAACGAAATCGCCCGACATTCATCGATTTTTCCTGCCTGTGGAAAAACGGACCTTTAAGCCCGCCCCCCTCTGAAAGGCGCCAAAGTCGCGCACACGGGGAGCGGCAGAACTGCAGCGCTGCTCAAGGTAAGTTTTGTAACATACATAATTGAAGCAGCCTCTTTGGCCCAACTTTCCCACACTGACCAACATGTCCTATCTTCACTAGTACCGCCTGCCTGCATATTGCCCATATCTTTTTTTAGAGAAACAGGCCCACTCACTGAGTCCGCGCCGACCAGCGATCCCCACACGTTAACGCTATCCTACACACACTAGGGACAATCTACACATACACCAAGCCAATTAACCTACAAACCTGTATGTCTTTGGAGTGTGGGAGGAATCCGAAGATCTCGGAGAAAACCCACGTGGTCACTGGGAGAATGTGCATATATGTGTGGAAATATATATTTTCTCATTTACATTGTTTACAGTGTACTGTTTTTCCATATTCTGTTGTGCTGCTGCAAGTAAGAATGTCATTGTTCCGCGTGGGTCATATGACAATAAAACATTCTTGGCCAATGAACCTACAGGGAGGTTTCACGGCAGTCGGGTCACGACCCATGACCCATACTGTTGCTACGCTACTCCAAATGGAGTACACGCGATGAACTGCAGGTAAGCACTGACCATTGTTTCCAGTGTAGCAGGCCCGTTAAAACCCGCCGAAATTGTCAATTTTTGCGCTGTAAATAATTATGGAAATCGGGATAAGCGTGAGAGACATTTAGCCTACTTCAGAATTCCAAAAGTGCGGAGAAATGACGGTAGATAGAAGCGAGAGCTGAAGGGACAACAACAGCCAGAGTGCTTGGCGAACATTGGCCGTTTGCTTACTGCATTTCATCAACTAAGGCATTATTTGTGTTTTTTCTTAATTCATTTGGCCTTTAAAAAGTTTAAGAAGTGATAAATCTGTCTGTAAAAAATTTAAATCGGCCATGGTTCTCAAGTGGGTTTTTACGTACAAAAAGAAAACGCCTCTGTGGCAAAATTTACCGCCAGATTTATCACTCCTGAGACTTTTTAGATACCAAAGGTATCAATAAAAACCACAAATAATGCCTTAGTTGATGAAATGCAGCGAGCAAACACAATCATTCCCAATATTTTCAATTCCGATATCTGCACGGCCATTGTTCGCCAGCACTTTAGCTGTTGTTGTCCCTTCAGCTCTTACTTCTCTTCACCTTCATTTCGCTTCACTTTTGGAATTCTGAAGTTGGGTACATGTCTCTCACGCTTACCCTGACTTCCACAATTTTTTACAGCGGAAAAATTCAACATTTTGGTGTTTTTTAACAGGTAGGAAAGTACGCGTTAATAACATATACCGGAAGTTACGGATGTCCTCCAGATGGATTGAGCAGCTCCGTGCGTCAAGCCCGATGACCCAGTCACCTTATGTGCAACCCCCATTTAGCTCTTGACTTTAAGCTTTAAGACAGAGAGGAGGTCCCTGGTGAACTCACTGTGGTGGATGTTACATTTGTGTTTATTGTGTGTTTTTGTCATTTTTATTATATGTATGACTGCAAGGCAACGAAATTTCGTTCAGACCAAAAGGTTGACTTTGACTTTTGACTGTGACTGTCTTGACATGTTAATTGTGTAAGGCTGTTTCAGTGGGAGGGGGGAATGGCAGGAGAGATTTCGAATTGTCTGTTTACTTCCGCCCCGTCCCTGAGCGCAAAGCGCTCCCCGTAGTGGGCTGTCGCGCATGCGCAAAGGCGTGGCTGAGGCGGTGTCTACACGCTGATTGGCTGTCGTGTTCTCCTCACTGATTGGCTGTCGTTTCCTCCTCGCAGATTGGCTGTCGTTTCCTCCTCGCTGATTGGCCGTCGTTTCCACATTGCTGATTGGCTGTCATTCTCTTCTCGCTGTGTAGGAAAGAACTGCAGATGCTGTTTAATTCAAAGATAGACACAAAATGCTGGAGTAACTCAGAGGGACGGGCAGCATCTCTGGAGAGAATTAATAGGAGACGTTTCAGGTCGAGACCCAACTTCAGACTGGTTAAGGATAAGGGAAACGGGAAATATAGATGAGGCTGCTTAACCCATTGACCAATTGGCTGCGGCGGCCTGGCAATCCCGCTCGGTGATTGGCTGAGGCTGCTTAACCGTTGACCAATTGGCTACGGCGGCGCAGCTTCCCGCTCGGTGATTGGCCGAGGCTGCTTAACCGTTGACCAATTGGCTGCGGCGGCGCAGCTTCCCGTTCGGTGATTGGCCGAGGCTGCTTAACCGTTGACCAATTGGCTGAGGCGGTCATTCCCACTGACCAATGGGCTGCGGCGGCCTAGCAATTCCGTTCGGTGATTGGCCGAGGCTGCTTAACCGTTGACCAATTGGCTGAGGCTGTCATTCCCCCTGACCAATTGGCTGCGGCGGACTAGCAATCCTGCTCGATGATTGGCCGAGCCTGTCGTTCCCACCGACCAATTGGCTGCGTCTGCCTGCGTCCTTCCCCCGCTGATTGGCCGGGCAAATGCGCGCGGCGGGCGGGAGACGGCGGCTGTGCGGGCGCCCGGCGGCTCAGACCCTCAGACGGCGGGCGGGTGGAGGCGCGGACGGACGGACCACGACGCCCGTGGCGGCGAAACTCGACCCACACAACCGTCGAGCCATCGATCACCGTCCAAACGTCCCCTCCCCACAAAAAAAAACATCCCCCCCCCTCAAAAAAAAACCCCAGTGAGCGTCAAACTCTCCCTTCCCCAACGATCAGCTTGGTAACCCACTCCTTATTTTATATATTACTTATAATAATATACGTTTTGGGGGGGTGGGTGGGGGTTAATGATAAATCAGCTATGATTTATCCACCTCCAGTTTAAATTCCATTTGGAATATTTTGGGGGACCAAGAAACCAAATCCTCGCTTTTGACTTCATTGTTGAACAATTTAATCCATTTCTGGCCAATGTTCCCCAATGAGATCAGCCATGATATATATATATATATATATATATATATATATAATTCCCAAAATAATCCAAATTGAATTTAAAATGGACGTGGATTTTAAACTGTTTTTTTTGTTTAAGAAGGAACTGCAGGTGCTGGAAAATGGAAGGTTTTCTATAATTCTACTATGCTGAAGCAAAGGCAAGAATTTCATTGTCCTATCTGGGACACCTGACAATAAACTCTCTTGGATCTTAGATCTTGGATCCTGAGGTAGACAAAAATGCTGGAGGAACTCAGCGGGTGAGGCAGCATCTATAGATGGATTTAAACTTGATGGGCCGAATGGCCTATTGCTTAGGATTTTTTTAATATAAACTTTCTTTTGGGGGGTGGGGAAATAAGGCAGACAAAAATGCTGGAGGAACTCAGCGGGTGAGGCAGCATCTATAGATGGATTTAAACTTGATGGGCCGAATGGCCTATTGCTTAGGATTTTTTTAATATAAACTTTCTTTTGGGGGGTGGGGAAATAAGGCAGACAAAAATGCTGAAGGAACTCAGCGGGTGAGGCAGCATCTATAGATGGATTTAAACTTGATGGGCCCAATGGCCTATTGCTTTTAAATATAAACTTTTATTGGGGGGTGTGAAAAGAAGGTAGACAAACATGCTGGAGAAACTCAGCGGGTGAGGCAGCTATAGATGGATTTAAACTTGATGGGCCGAATGGCCTATTGCTTTTAAATATAAACTTTTATTCGGGGGTGTGAAAAGAAGGTAGACAAACATGCTGGAGAAACTCAGCTGGTGAGGCAGCATCTAAGAATAGATTTAAACTTGATGGGCCGAATGGCCTGTTACTTAGGATTTTTTTATAAAACTTTTTTTTAGGGTGTTGGTGCGTGGGGGAAACAAGGTGTGAAAAGAAGGTAGAGAAAAATACAGAAGAAACTTAGCTGGTGAGGCAGCATCTAAGAATAGATTTAAACTTGATGGGCCGAATGGCCTATTGCTTAGGATTTTTTAAATATAAACTTATTTTGGGAGAGTGGGGAAATAAGGTGTGAAAAGAAGGTAGACAAAAATGCAGGAGAAACTCAGCGGGTGAGGCAGCTATAGATGGATTTAAACTTGATGGGCCGTATGGCCTATTGCTTTTAAATATAAACTTTTATTGGGGGGTGTGAAAAGAAGGTAGACAAACATGCTGGAGAAACTCAGCTGGTGAGGCAGCATCTATGAATAGATTTAAACTTGATGGGCCGAATGGCCTATTGCTTAGGTTTTTAAAAATATTTTTGGGTGGGGTGGGGAAATAAGGTGTGAAAAGACGGTAGAGAAAAATACAGAAGAAACTTAGCAGGTGAGGCAGCATCTATGAATAGATTTAAACTTGATGGGCCGAATGGTCTATTGATTTTAGATATAAACTTTTTTTGGGGGGTGGGGAAATAAGGTAGACAAAAATGCTGGAGAAACTCAGCGGGTGTAAGCAGCATCTAGAGATGCACTTAAACTTGATGGGCCGAATGGCCTATTGCTTAGGATTTTGTATAAAACCTTTTTTTTAGGGTGTCGGTGCATGAAATGTTGTGAAAAGAAGGTCGACAAAAATGCTGAAGAAACTCAGCTGGTGAGGCAGCATCCATGAATGGATTTAAACTTGATGGGCCGAATGGCCTATTGCTTAGGATTTTTTAATATAAACTTATTTTTGGGGGGTGGTGCGGGGGGGGGGGGAAATATGTTGTGAAAAGAAGGTAGACAAAAATGCTGGAGAAATTCGGCTGGTGAGGCAGCATCTATAGATGGATTTAAACTTGATGGGCTGAATGGCCTATTGCTTAGGATTTTTTTTAATATAAACTTATTTTGGGAGGGTGGGGAAATAAGGTGTGAAAAGAAGGTGGACAAAAATGCTGGAGGAACTCAGCGGGTGTAGGCAGCATCTATAGATGGATTGAAACTTGATGGGCCGAATGGCCTATTGGTTAGGATTTTTTTAATATATACTTTTTTTTTGGGGATGGGGAAATAAGGTAGACAAAAATGCAGGAGAAACTCAGCGGGTGAGGCAGCATCTATGGAGCAAAGGAATAGGTGACGTTTCGGGGAAGAGACCCTTTTTCAGAGGTCAATGTTCCCAGGGACAGGTAATGGTGAATGTAGGGTCCAGCCAATGTCAAAAGGTGTCACAGCGTAAGTGTGTGTGTGGGGGGAAAACCATGGATCAAATGGTCACAATATTGGAGGTAGACAAAAATGCTGGAGGAACTCAGCGGGTGAGGCAGCATCTATGGAGCGAAGGAAATGGGCAACATTTCGGGTCGAAACCCTTCTTCAGACTGATGTGAGGCACAATATTGGATTGGTTTTTAAGAGGGAGGTGAGGCGAATGTTAAATCCATCAACATCAGGTGGAAAAAAAACCCCAAAGATGGGTTGCTTTCCACGATTGATAAAATATTAAGGTACAAGGTCCTTGGTTCTTCTTGGTTTCCTGGTCCTCCAAAAATATTCCAAATTGAATATAAACTTGAGGTGGCGGAGGGTGGACTTAAGCTAAAAAATCTTCAGAGGTGTCCGGTCATTGGGAACACTGGCCAGAAATGGATTAAATTGTTTAACAATGAAGTCAAAAGTGAGGCTTTGACTCCGCAATGAACAGAAACAGATAATTAAAACTAGGAACAAAATGTGGATAAATATCTTCTGAAAGGGTGTCAGGGGTTATGGGGAGAAGGCAGGGGAATTGGGTTAGGAGGTAGAGATAGATCAGCCATGATTGAATGGCGGAGCAGACATGATGGGCCAAATGGCCTCATTCTGCTCCTACCACTTATGAACTTAACATCTAACGTACAGATCTGAAGAAGGGTCTCGACCCGAAATGTCACGTGTTTATCTCCAGAGTGCTGCCTGACCCACGGAGTTACTCCAGCACTTTGTATCTTTCTGATGAAGTAGCTAGGATGGTAGATAAATGATTAAAACTGCGATAACATCTTATAATGGGAACGTTTACTGCAAATAATTGGATCAATTAGCTAAAATACAACAAGAATGATCCCTTAAAAGAGTTTGATTGATTGTTAAAGTGGGATAAATGTTCCATTGAAAGACTACATTTTTCCATAGAGGAACACATGTAAAGCAGTGGGATGAGTAGACTGGAAAAGGAATGATAAACCTATGCATCAAATACTTAGGAAATCGTTCCCCCGAAACTGTAGATCATTACTTTTAAATACATACTAAAGACAAGAAGAATGGTCAAAAGTTCAAAAACAAGGAGATAATATAGTACACTTATGTGCGTTAGTATCTAAAAAAATTGTGTAAGTCCCTGAAAGATAATAAGATAAATATTTAAAAAACATGACATAAATATGAAAAATCTTCTAAAATAAATAATGAAAATTATTTTGAGATTTAGGTTTCAGAGACATAAAACAGAAACTTAAATTAGGATTAGTGCAGATGGGCAAAAAGACTGTCCTGGTTACTGTGTGCCGTAGGGCCAATTTCTGTGCTGGACAACTCCATGACTATAACTGGGATAAATTAGAATCGCTGAAAATTGGATACACACCTCAAGGGTTAGAAATATCTTCCAGATAAATGAACACATAACCATAAAAGTGAGATTCCTCTAATATAGTGCAATAGGTTGTTCTCTCAGGGCTCAGCTACCTGTTGACTGCCTGGTCTCGAGGTGAGATAAGCAGGACACTCCCCCCAGGCCGTGACGTCACATGCCAGCCCTCGTAGCTACTGACGAGGGTTTGACCATGTGGTCTGTGTATCAGCTGACGCCACATCAGAAGACTAATTATGTCAACGATATTGAGAAATGACTATCGTTGTGGAATAATTTCCTCAATAATCACCTGAATATGGCAAGCAATTCAAAATGTCATGGAGAGTACCGTAGCCAAAATTGGGGACAAAATATTTAACAAAAATAAGTGAATAATCCTAGAAAAATGTGCAATACATATTTGCATTATTTTCAATATTTCATGGGATGCGATGAAATCCTGAAAAACAGAATGGAGGTCTAACAATTAATTTACCCATGTTCTACTAAAGGTTGTCTTGGCCTGAACTTTCCACGTTTAAACAGTGTTAAGTTACTGCAATTTTGTTTGCAAATTTGCCAATTCTGCATGCACAAACGAAAGTCTCAGGTAAGTTCACAAGTGTACGCAAGTTTGTGTTTTCTCAGGGAAAGAGGTCTGGAAGTTGAAAGTGATTGAGTTAAGCAGTTAATTTAAAGGATGCCTTCTCAGTTGTAGTCTTAGTGCTGCTGCAGAGAAAGCAACACAGTTTAAATTTTTAAGAAGGAACTGCAGATGCTGGAACAATCGAGGGTAGATAAAAAATGCTGGAGAAACTCAACGGGTGAGGCAGCATCTATGGAGCGAAGGAATTGGTGATGTTTTGGGTCGAGACCCAGTCTGAAGAAGGGTCTCGACCCAAAACGTCACCCATTCCTTTGCTCCATACATGCTGCCTCACCCGCTGAGTTTCTCCAGCATTTGTGTCTACAGTTTAAATTTGCTTGTTTTAAGAATTATCATCAATGAGTGTACCTCATAACCTCAAACATATGCGGAAATGGCTTTAATTTCTCGTCTGACACCAAATTACACCAATCTATGAAGTACAACCTGGAGAATTTTAAATTTCCACAGTGACACAAATTAATCTGGAAAAAATATTAATCGCATTCTACTCTTTTAAAAAAATATATATATTTGATGGAATGTTGAGTTTTACATCAATAGTAGGGTAATTATTGGAGAATGTTTTCAGGGACGGGATTATGTACATTTGGAAAGGCAAGGGCTGATCAAGGATAGTTCCTGAACACAAAGTGTTTTGGTGTGGGAGGAACCCTAATTTGATTACATAGAAAATAGGTACAGGAGTAGGCCATTCGGCCCTTAGAGCCAGCACCACCATTCAATATGGTCATGGCAGATCATCCAGAATCTATCCCGTTCCTGCTTTCACCCCATATCCCTTGATTCCGTTAGCCCTGAGTAACAATATATCCAACTCTCTCTTGAATACATCTTGAGCTTTTTGAAGAGGTAACAATGAGACTGATGAAGGCAGGATGGTAGATGTGGTCTATATGGACTTTAGTAAGGCATTTGAGATCTTGCATTGGTCGCTTGCTCGAGAAGGTAAAGGCATGTGGGATCCAAGGTGAGCTGAGCTGGCTAATTAGATCCCATATTATCTCTGTGAAAGGGGTTTAGAGGGATATGGGCCAAACTCAGGCAAGTGGAACTAGTGTAGATGGACCATGTTGGCCGGTGTGGGCAAGTTGGGCTGTGGAGCCTGTTTCCATGCTGTAAGACTATATGAAGTAGAGGGTAGTAGTGCAAGGATGTGTGTATGTTTGGAAGTCTGTGACCTGTGGTATTCTGCAGGGAACAGTGCTGAGACCGTTGCTGTTTGTGATATGTGACAAAGGCTTGGATGTGAAGATAGACACAAAAAGCTGGAGTAACACATTGGGACCGACAGCGTCTCTGGAGAAAAGGAATAGGTGACGTTTTGGGTCGAGGCCTTTCTTCAGACAGAGTCAGGGGAAAGAGAAACAAGAGATTTCGACTGGGATGTGATTCGTAAGAATCTACCTATCTCTGCCTTAAATATATCCACTGACTTTGCTTCCACAGCCTTCTGTGGCAAAGAATTCCACAGATTCACAACCAATTCAGATATGTGGAATGTGCAACCAGAAATATTGGTGGAATCAGATAAAATTACTATGTTTGTGAAAGAATTGCAGATGCTGGAAAAATCGAAGATAGACAAAAATGCTGGAGAAACTCAGTGGGTGAGGCAGCATCTATGGAGTGAAGGAAATAGGTGACGTTTCGGGTCGAGACCCTTCTTCAGATAAAATTACTACATTTATGCAGGCTCTTAAATAGTCAAGCTATAGAAAGATGCGGTCTAATGCAGGCAAATGGGATTAGATGGGCAAGAAGCTCAGCCAAAGGGTTGTCGGTTAAAAGGCCTGTTTCTATGCTGTACGATTGTTAATTCCCTCAACATCTATGCCATGAAAAACATCACTTTTTGCACATATTAGCATCCATGCCGGCCACTGATCAACCATTCACACTAGTTCTATGTTATCCCACATTTGCATCCACTCGCCTACGCACGGGGTAATTTATAGAGGGCCAATTAACCCTACAAATCCGTGCTTCTTTGGGGTGTGGGAGGAGACCAGAGCACCCGGAGGAAATCCACGTGGTCACAAGGGGAACGTGCAAACTCCACACAGACAGCACCCAAGGTCAGAATCAAAGCGGGGGTCTTTGTCGTGCCACTGTGCCGCCCTGTTGCAGGGATCTCCAGGAGTAAGCCTGGGCAAATTAATTGAATCTAGGAATAATGAGGCCATAAAATCTTACTCCATTTGGTGCGAAGATGGACACAAAAACTGGAGTAACCCAGCGGGTCGGACAGCATCTCTGGAGAAAAGGAATAGGTGATGTTTCGGGCCGAGACCCTGCTTCAGACTGCATTCGGTGCATCTTTCATGGTAGCTTGCTTGAGAAGGTTAACCATTTGGTGCAGCAGGGTAGCAGCTTGATATGTCTTCTAATCTTTAAACAATCGAAAGATAAAAATTGAAAACATTGCTAAAAATACTGTCTATAAAGGTCGCATTTAACATAGAAGTGTACGTTATATTTACCTTCATAAAGCTGCAGTGAGAAACCTAGAAAACAGTTTAATACTTAATTCAGTGGCACCGATGTTATCCTCAATGGTGCATAAATAGCTATAATAAAACAGTGTTATCTCATTTATGTTCATCATCTACATGCTGCTGATATATGATATAGTTTATATTTAGAATTGGAGCATACTCGCATGCTAATTAATTTGAAGGTTGGTCAGGGATATTTTACAGAGAGAGTATCCCTGTTATCTTCTCCATGCCTACAACCCTGCTCCTACCTTGATCTCTACTCCTCTGTTTATGGCCTTATATCAAATTTTAATTATTCAATTGTTGTCCTGCCTTTGGTTGCAGGGATTTCCAGCCCCGGACGTTTTGCTTAGTTTAGAGATTCAGCGCAGAAACCGGCCCATCGGCCCACCGAGTCCACACCGACCAGAGACCGATGCCAAAACCGTCTCTTATCTACTTGCGCATAATCCATATCCCTCCAGTCCTTGCATATACATATGTCGATCCAAAATCATCTTAAATGCCACTATTGTATCTGCCTCGACAAACAACCCTGCAGCACGTTCCAGGTACTCGCCACCCTCGGTGTAAAATAGTTGCCCCACACATCTTTAAGTTTTGTCCCTCTCACTTCAAAGCTATGCTCTCTGGTATTTGATTTTTCCTCTCTGGGCGAAAAAGGTTCTGAATGTCTACCCTATCTATGTCTCTCATAATTATATATATGATTTGATAAGCTTTTCCCATTGAGGGTAGGGAAGATTCAAACAAGAGGGCATGATATGAGAATTAAGGGACGGAGGTTTAGGGGTAACATGAGGGGGAACTTCTTTACTCAGAGAGTGGTGGCTGTGTGGAATGAGCTTCCAGCAGAAGTGGTGGAGGCAGGATCGATTTTAACATTCAAAAGTAAAGTGGATAGGTATATGGACGGGAAGGGAATGGAGGGGTATAGTCTGAGTGCAGGTAGATGGGACTAGGGGAAAATAAATGGTCGGCACGGACTGGAAGGGCCGAGAGGGTCTGTTTCCTTGCTGTAATTGTTATATGGTTATATACTTCTATCAGGTATTCCCGCAGCATCCGGCATTCCAAAGAAATGATCATGGATGATCAGCCATGATCATATTAAATGGCGGTGCAGACTCAAAGGGCTGAATGGCCTATTCCTGCACCTATTTTCTATGTTTCTATGAAAACAATCCAAGTTTGTCCAACCACTGCCTGTGAATATTAGCCCCCTAATCCAGTGTCATTCTAATGAGCGTAGACAAAAATGCTGGAGAAACTCAGCGGGTGAGGTAGCATCTATGAGGAGCGAAGGAAATGGGCAACGTTTCGGGTCGAAACCCTTCTTCGGACTGAAACATTGCCTATTTTGCTGCCTCACCTGCTGAGTTTCTCCAGCATTTTGTCTACCTTCGATTTTTCATCATCTGCAGTTCCTTCTTAATCATTCTAATGTACCTTCTCTGCACCCTTTTGGAGTTGTACAGTGGCGCAGCGGTAGAGTTACTGTGTTACAGCGCCAGTGACCCTGATTTAATCTCGACTGCGGGTGCTGTCTGTGTGGAGTCTGTACGTTCTCCTTGCGACTGGCTGCTCTGGATTCCTCCCACATTCCAAAGATGTGTAGGTTTGTAAGTGAACCGGCTTCTGTAAATGTTCCCTAGTTTGTAGGCGAGAACTGGTGTTTGGATGATGACAAAATATGATGGCTGAAGAAGGGTCTCGACCCGAAACGTCACCTCTTCCTTCGCTCCATAGATGTTGCCTCACCCGCTGAGTTTCTCCAGCATTTTTGTCTACCTTCAGTGTTTGGATGATTGCTGGTGGGCTTGGACTCGTTGGGCTGAAGGGCTAGTTTCCATCTCTAAACAAAGCCTCGACATCCTTCCTGTAATGGAGCAATCAGAAATGCATGCAATATGCCAAATGTGGCCTAACCAAAGTCCTATAGCCAAACCAAATCCTTTACACAAATATAGCACAATAATCAACTGAGATGGAACTTGGAGCTGCCTGGGTTAAAAAACCATCTAGGATGAGCCCACGCCTCTTTAAGGCTTTGCCTTAATGCAGAAGAACCTGGCAGATTATTCACGAGTCAGGGTTATCAGGAAAGACCTGTTCAGGTGGATCCTTGTTTGCTGAATAGTGAGAGAGTTGTGAAACAGTGACCTATGGTTGCCTGATGCAGTTTAAGAGCCATGTAAAAAATAATGAATCTGGATATTCACCCGAGACACACAAAAAGCTGGAGTAACTCAGCGGGACAGGCAACATCTCTGGAGAAAACGAATAAGTGACACTTTGGGTCGAGACCCTTCATCTTCCTAGCTTGTCGTGAGGAACAAATTGCTGTGACCCTGGTTAAAATCTTTACATCTTTGTTTAAATCAGTTGATCTGAATGAACCCAGTAACCACAGATCTGTCAATATAAGGTGAAAGTTTAGTATGGATTTATTAGAGTATTTATTTGTTTTAAGGCGCTTTATGTCAATGTTTTTTTGATGGAGGGCGGCATGGTGGCGCAGCGGTAGAGTTGCTGCCTTACAGTGTCAGACTTGGGTTCAATCCTGGCTGCAGGTGCTGTCCGTACAGAGTTTGTACGTTCTCCCCGTGACCGCGTGAGTTTTCCCCAGGTGCTCCGGTTTCATCTTCAGGTTTGTAGGTTAATTGGCTTCGGTAAAGATTGTAAATTGTCCCTAGTGTGCAGGATAGTGCTGGCCGGCATGGACTCGGTGGGCCGAAGGGCCTGTTTCAGCTCTACATTTCTAGACTATAAAAACTAAACTAATCGAGATGATTGATGAGGGAAATGTGGTATATCTGTTGTTTCTGAACTTCCAAATGCTTTTGATAAGGTGCCACATAAAAGCTTGCCAACAAGATTGTATTGCAGGGAATGAAAGCGGCTGGAGTCCACGGAATAAGTAGAAAGAAACATATTACTGCTGAAAGGTTGTGTTTGGGATTGGAGTGCAGTAGATAGCAAGGATCTTCAAGGGTTGGTGCCACGATCACTTCTATTCAGTCTACGACTAGAAACATAGAAAATAGGTGCAGGAGTAGGCCATTCGGGCCTTCGAGCCTGCACCGCCATTCAATATGATCATGGCTGATCATCCAACTCAGTATCCCGTACCTGCCTTCTCTCCATATCCCCTGATCCCTTTAGCCACAAGGGCCACATCTAACTCCCTCTTAAATATAGTCAATGAACTGGCCTCAACTACCTTCTGTGGCAGAGAATTCCAGAGACTCACCACTCTCTGTGAAAAATGATTTTCTCATCTCGGTCCTAAAAGATTTCCCCCTTATCCTTAAACTGTAACCCCTTGTCCTGGACTTCCCCAACATCGGGAACAATCTTCCTGCATCTAGCCTGTCCAACCCCTTAAGAATTTTGTAAGTTTCTATAAGATCCCCTCTCAATCTCCTAAATTCCAGCGAGTACAAGCCGAGCCTATCCAGTCTTTCTTCATATGGAAGTCCTGACATCCCAGGAATCAGTACAGAGAAGGTGAACCTTCTCAAGAATGTCTTTCCTCAGATTTGGAGACCAAAACTGTATGCAATGTTGGATTTGGTCTCCAGGGTACAAAGCAAAAAAAAAAAACGGAGGGTTTATTTAAGATAGATGCAAGCCACCAAATATTTAATGTATTTGTGTCTATAGGTTGGAATTGCTTCAGAAATCTCATTCAAAAGCAACACACAATTTATATAGCGTAAAAAGAATCAGCAGCCAGGTATGAATTTCTAGAAAATTGTTTTTAGTGTTGAAGGCATATAATTACACGTTGTTGATGTGAAATCACCAACCACGAAATCGAAAAAATTATTTATGCAGCAAAGGTGAAATGAGCAAATGAACAGAAATTAGTTCAAGAACCTCGCATCATTTTTTTAATAATATGAATGCTTATGTATCTAATTAGTTATAAAATGTGTAAAGGACATTATTTTAGACTTGTTTCTCCTTACCTCCAGGGACGGTGCGCATGAGAGAAGACTGCGTTTTCATATATTAACTGCGAGCTTCACAAGTACTGAATTAAGTTGTTCGGAGAGCTGACAGACCGAGGAAGGACCATGAAAGATTTTGAAGGTGCAGTTTTCCTCAGAGCCGGAGATTTTTGATCATTACTATTTCGTATTGAATGAATCTCATGGTTTAACAAAGAAGCAGGCAGAGTTAGGTAGATTCCTGATTAGTGCGGGTGGCAGGGGTTATGGGGAGAAGGCAGGAGAATGGCGTTAGGAGGGAGAAATAGATCAGCCATGATTGAATGGCAGAGTGGGCTTGATGGGCCGAATGGTCTAAGTTTGCTGCTATTGCTTATGACCTTATGAACTAGTCATGGTGGTTTATCTTATGAATGCTGATCTTGCATTCTGTGAAGTAATGCATCTCTAAAATAAAGAACTTTTAATGATCTATATTTTTAATATTTGATTTTCTTTAGAGCTGAGAAAACTGTGCTGCAGCGATAACTCTGATGCGATCGAGATGACTGCAACAAGTAATGGTAGGTTATTCTCAGGTGCCTCATATGTCCGGTGACGAGTTAAGGTAGCAATGTTACAAAATTTTGAGATTTTAAAAATCAAGTCTGCAATTTATCCCATCAGATAAAGCATAACAAGAAGTTTAATTTGACACCTAATTTACTTTCATATCTTCAGTATTAAGAAAGTTATGGCCATTTTCATGCTCGGAAATTAGTATCTTGCTTCCCATTGCCTTTCAATTGACTTAACTCAAAAGCTGTGATCTGGAAAAATTAAAAGCCCATAACTTTATTAAAAATTAAGAGAACTCAATGAAATTTTCAGTCATTATAGATTGAAGCATTCTGAAACAAATATTAAACAATCTTACTTGGATTACCTGAAATTAAAGTATATAATTAGTTAGTTATCTAATTGTAGCTAATTACAAAATTCAATGAGTAGATCTAAACATCTATCAATTTCTTAAGAAAAGATAAACTTTTTTAAAATTGCCTAAGTGTCCAAATAACATTCACACAATAATCCACAATATAACATAATTTTTAAATCTCATTTTCATGAATTTCTGGGCCAAATAGAAGGAATTTAGTGTTTAATGCCTGTAAATTAATGGCCATTTAAATCAACTAGCAAGTGGGTTTTAGTGGAATGCGGTGGATTGGAACGTTGCGGTTAGCGGTGAAGTCGGGGGGAAAAATACTGGGGGTTCATACATTTTTTGGGGAACCCATTTCGCAACATTAAAATAGTATTTATGCCTCCCGAAAAACCAACTTTTAATAAAAAAATAAAGTATTTACCTTTTTTTCTCCCCTACGGAAAATGCTTCCGGTTGTCTGCGGTCACGGCTTTTGAAGGTGATTTTTAAATTACTCTAGTTAACAAATAACTTAGAGTAATTTAAAAATACCTTAATGGATGAAATGTCGGAGCGATTTTTCTTCCGCAATTAAATCGCCCGACATTCATCGATTATCCTGGTCTGGTGAAAATCGGCACTTTAAGCCCGCCCCCCTCTGCAAGGCGCTAAAGTCGTGCACACGGGGAGCGGCAGAAGTGCAGCGCCGCTAAAGGTAAGTTTTGTAACATACCTAGTTAAGGTGTCATACTTTTTGTGGCAGAACAATTTTTTAAAATATCCACTTTTGCTGAGTGGATCTTTGTCATGTAACATCGTTCAAAATCACACAGCAGAAAGATTGTTGTATTTGCTTTAGATTCTTCTCACTGACATTTAATGTCAAATGGTTTAAATGGATTTATCCTTTATTTAAAATAATGGACTAAGGAATTTCCAAATGACCTCAGGCAGGGTGGTGCCCGGTTGGTCTATTATTGGCTGTGGAAGGTGTGATATCAAGAGAAACAATGTGGAGAGCTGTGGAACTGGTAAAACGACAAGGATTTACCAGGAGTACAGGAAGGGATGGGGATGGGAATGTTCATACCATTGGGTTGTGAAAAATATACATCTTCTAGATGCGCTGGGACGCATCCTCAGTGATGTGACCTGGAGTCATCGGGTGTTTCGGGTCTCACAACATCAGACAACCTCGCCCAGGCGGCCCAGCCGGGGTTGATCAGGCCCCGACTTGCGTCCCAGCAGCAACCGCCCACGGACCAGCCATCTTAATAACTACTCTGCAGGGGTTGGGAGACTCTAGTGCGTGGAGGGACTGGGCTCTGTGGGGTGACTCCCGGCCGGGCTCCTCCTGCGTCTCACCAGGTTCAAGGCCTGTGCGTGCGCTGCACCTCTTTCTCCTTCTCCGAGCATTTCATTCTCGCCTGATGGATGTTTAGGCCACGATGGTTCATTAGGCCTTTCCGTAGCTTTGTTGGGTGTCTTTCTCACGAAAGACACAGACTGGGGTGCTAACCCAGCCTTTCCCGGGTGCCGTCTTTCCGTGCCGTCAACTGTCTCTCCAGTAGTCACTAAGCTACCCAAGCAAAATGTGAGGTGCTAGACACAAAATGCTGGAATAACGTAGCCGGCAGCAGCTCTGGAGAGAAGGAATGGGTGACGTTTTGGATCGAGAGCCTTCCTTTTAAAAAAAAAGGACCTGAAACGTCAGCCATTCCCTCTCTTCAGAGAAGCTGCCGGTCCCGCTGAGTTACTCCAGCATTTTGTGTCTATCTTCGATTTAAACCAGCATCAGCAGTTTTTTCCATCACAAAATGTAAGGTGCTGTTCCTCCAGTTTGTATGTGGCCCCACTCTGCCAATAGAAGACGCCCAGGACGGAATGGTCAGTATGGGAATGAATAAGTTTATTGGCCAAGTATTCACATACAAGGAATTTGCCTTGGTGCTCCACCCACAAATGACAACATGACATACAGTGACAGTTAAGAATGATACATAAAACATTAAACATTAATAATAAAACATTATTGATTACACATGTGAATGAAATAAAATACCAGAGCAAAAGGAGGCTACAGATTTTTTGGTTATTGAGTAGAGCAGCTATTCGTGGGTAAAAAAGCTATTTTTATGCCTGGCTGTGGCAGCTTTGACAGTCCGGAGTGGCCTTCCAGAGGGAAGTGATTCAAAGAGTTTGTGGCCAGGGTGAGAGGGGTCAGAGATGATCTTGCCCGCTCGCTTCCTGGCCCTTGCAGTGTACAGTTCGTCAATGGAGGGAAGGTTGCAGCCAATAACCTTCTCTGCTGATCGAACGAATTGCTGCAGCCTCCGGGTGTCGTGCTTGGTGGCCGAGCCAAACCAGACCACGATGGAGAAGGTGAGGACAGACTCTACGATGGCCGTGTAGAATTGGACCATCATTGCCTGATTGTGGCAGATTGCGTTTCCTCAGCTGCCGCATGAAGTACATCCTCTGTTGGGCCTTTTTGATTGTGGAGTCGATGGTAGCCACCCCACTTAAGGTCCTTGGAGATGATGGTTCCCAGGAACTTAAAAAGACTCCATAGACACGAAGGGGTGTTGAAATGGTTGGCAACCGGGAGATCCTGTAGGCCTAGGTGGACTGAGCGTAAGTGTTCAGCGAAACTATCTATCTTTGTGTATATTGACATTTCAGGTTGGGACTCTGCATCAGAATCTGATGCAACGTTCTGCCCAGAGGTGTGGAAGTGCACCTTTGGCCTCCACAGATAGTGCCCGATGTGCTGCGTTTGTCCAATGTTTGTTTTTTATTATTCCAGATTCCAGCATCTGCGGACTCCTTTGTATTCAAAATGGGCAGAATTGCATTACCCTCGTTATTAAAAATTATAGAAAAAATAATAATTACAATGAAAAAATAATTACAATAAAAAATAACAGAAACACTTGATGGGTCAGGTAGCGTCTGAGAAAAGAGAAACATTATTCAAGTTCAGGTGCCCTTGATAGCCACTAAGGTCAGCCATCGTCCTCCGCCTGTTCCACCGTTGAGGTCTTGGTTGGATTGCTCTTTGTCAGAGACCTCCCCCTCGACCTTACCGCCATGGGTGGCCCTACCAGGAGCATAGCTTCAGACGGCATCGATCTCAGGACCACACAAGCTTCTCCACCACGACAAGGTGAGAATCCGTGGAGAAGTAGTTGAGGCAGGTACTATGACAGCATTTCAATGACATTTGGACGGGTACATGGGTAGGAAAGGTTGAGAGGAATATCGCCAAATGAGAGCAAATGGAACTGGCTTAGGTGGGGCATCTTGGTCGACATGAATGAGTTAGACCGAAAGGCCGGTTGCATTGCCATATGTCCCTTTATGACTAAATCATAAAATTATTTTTAATATCCAGGTATCGGGAAGGACATAAAGAAGAGCGGAAACTTTGCGGCTCCCACTGTGAAGGACATCCTAAAATTGAAGAAGAAGAAAGAGGTGCTGTGTGAGAATGCTTCCACTGAGATTAAGGGCCAGAATGGAGAGAGCACGGAGGACGCGTGTCTAGATATGGAAAGGAAAGGCCAGAAGAACTTTGCACTTAAACAAAAGAAAGCCGTGCTAGAACAGAAACAGGCCAAGACATGTCTCGATGAAGGCTGTGTCAACAAACCAGGGAAAATCAACAATAAGAACCCTGAAGAGAAGGTTAAACACAAGACCAAGTGTGTTGGCCGCACAGCTAAACTAAATAAGGTGCAGTTCTGAAATATGCCATCTCATATCTGGATTGATTAATAACAATATAATGCGTACTGATTATTATTTTACACTCCCTGGATTATGTGAATCAGGGTTCAAATTTTAACAACTATGTATCACTTTGTTTGGAGATACAGCGCAGAAACAGGCCCTTCGGCCCACCGAGTTCGCGCCGAACAGCGATCCCCGCACATTAACACTATTCTACACACACTAGAGACAGTTTGGAATATCACCAAGCCAAAAACCTGTCCGACTTTGGAGGGAACCGGAGATTCCGGAGTAAACCCACCCAGGTCACTGGGAGGAGGTATCAAACTCCGTGCAGACGACACCCGTAGTCAGGATCGAACCCAGGACTCCGGCGCTGTAAAGCAGCAACTCTACCGCTGTGCCGCCGTCATTTATAGAATGGTTAGGTCAAGGAAATATTGAAACCATCAATGGTCAAAAATAATACGAGGCATCAAGCTGACTAAGGCAGTAAATAAGGGAAAGTGAGTAAACCATGGCATGACACTGCAATATTTCAACATTGAAAGAGGTTCCGTTTGGTTTAGAGGGAGTACAGAGAAGGTTCACCAGACTGATTCCTGGGATGGCAGGACTTCCATATGAAGAAAGACTGGATAGACTCGGCTTGTACTCGCTGGAATTTAGAAGATTGAGGGGGGATCGTATAGAAACTTACAACATTCTTAAGAGGTTGGACAGGCTAGATGCAGGAAGATTGTTCCCGATGTTGGGGAAGTCCAGGACAAGGTGTCACAGTTTAAGGATAAGGGGACCGAGGATCCTCACAATAAGGATTTTAGGACCGAGATGAGAAAAACATTTTTCACACACAGAGTGGTGAGTCTCTGGAATTCTGTGCCACAGAAGGTAGTTGAGGCCAGTTCATTGGCTATATTTAAGAGAGAGTTGGATGTGGCCCTTGTGGCTAAAGGGATCAGGGGGTATGGAGAGAAGGCAGGTACGGGATACTGAATTGGATGATCAGCCATGATCATATTGAATGGGGGTGCAGGCTCGAAGGGCCGAATGGCCTCCCCTGCACCTATTTTCTATGTTTCTATGTTTAGAGTCTAGAGCGTTATAGCATGGAAAAAATCCCCTCATCCAGGCTGGCCAAATTGCTCCATCTAAGCTAGTCCCTGTTTGGCCCATATCCCGTTGAACCTTTCCTATCCAAGCACCTGCACATGTGTCTTTCCAGTACTGTTAAGGGCCTGTCCCAACTTGCCGATTTTTTCGGCAACTGCCGGCGTCATATCAGTGTCGCCAAAAAATTTTGAACATTTCAAAATCCAGCGGCGACAAAATAAATGTTGCAACACTTGAAAAAACACCGCGCGTCAATACGTCATCACGCTGTGAATTTTTCAGTGACCTGATATGTCAGCCAATGATGCCGGCAGTCACCAAGAAAATCGCCAAGTGGGACAGGCCTCACAGCCTCCTCTGGCAACTTGTTCCACACATGCACCACTCTCTGAGTGAAAACACTCTTCCACCTCCTTGTTTCTTGTACCTCCTTCTTTAAGGGACATTGGAGCCTGTTGAACTAAACAGGAATTTCATATAGAAACCAGGAACTGCAGATGCTGGTTTACCAAAAAAAAAACACAAAGCGCTGGATTAACTCAGCAGGTCGGCCAGCATCCCTGGAGACCATTCCTGACCCGAAACACCACTTATCAATGTCTTTCAGAGCTGCTGCCCGACCTGCTGAGTTACCCCAACATTGGTGAGTTTGCTGTTCTTTAATTTCATAACGTATGTTTAGTGTCCAAGACACGAAAATAGATGAACAGATCACAGATAATGCCCACCTCACCACCGCCATCTACAGGTTCCCTTTCAAGCCGCACAAAATCCTGGCCCTGACCTGAGCTGCTCTTTCATCACCATTATGTCTAAGTCGTGAAACTCCCTCCCCAATAGAAACTCCACCAGAAAGAATGATTGAAGTCATTCAAAAAGAATGCTCATCGTCAACTTCTTAAGGGCATTTGGGGAGCGGGTAATAACATATCCTGGAAAAATAACGTAAAAAACATTGTAAAGGTTGCTAATCGTGCTGGGCATATTTCATATATTTGTGTTAAATAGAGTTAGGCCATTCGAGACATCAAGTCTACTTTGCTATTCAATCATGGCTGATCTATCTTTCCTTCTCAACCCCATTCTCCTGCCTTCTCCCCGTGGCCCCGGCCACCCGTACTAATCACGAATCTGTCTCGAATCAAGGACCAGTCTGAAGAAGGGTCTCAACCCGAAACGTCGCTTATTTCCTTCGCTCCATAGATGCTGCCTCACCCGCTGAGTTTCTCCAGCATTTTTGTCTACCTTTGATTTTCCAGCATCTGCAGTTCCTTCTTAAACAAGAATCTGTGAATCTCCACTTTAAAAATATTTATTGACTTGGCCTCCACAGCCGTCTGTGGCAATGAATTCCAGATTCACCCACTAAAGAAATTCCTTCTCATCTCCTATCTAAAGATGTAAAGATCTAAAGATGTAACAAGAGTTTCTTTCAAAGATGTCAGCTCCTTTCTATTTCTGGAAGTTGCATTACTTAATCAACTGCCCCATTCTCCTGTTCCAACTATTTCTTTTCAGCCCCCCCCCCAAGCCCATTGGAAAGCAAACAGAATGTTTGATATCCAAAATAAAAACAGAAAATGCTGGAAATATTCAGCAGGACAGGTCATGTCCATGGACAGAGAAACGGAAATCAACGTTTCAGATTAGAGACTGTTCCGGCGAAGGGTCTTCGACCTGAAATATTGACTCTGTGTTTCCAGAGATTTGGCCTGGCCTGCTGGGTATGTCCAGTATCTGCTTTTGTTTCGGTTTTCTTGCAACTGCAGTTTAAAAACATTTTTACTTTGATGTCTGAGATCCAGTTAGATTATTCTTGAGTAGGAAGGATCTACAGATGCTGGTCGATACTGAAGTTAGACACAAAGTGCTGGAGCAACTCAGCGGGTTAGGCAGCATTCCTGGAGAAAAGGAACAGGTGAACCCTTCCGACTGCGGACTTTCCCCAGGCACTCCTCCCACGCTGCAAAGTTGGACAGGTTTTTAGCTCATTGACTTTGGTAAATTGTCCCTTGTGTGTGTGTAAGATAATGGACAATAAGTGCAGGAGGAGACCATTCGGCCTTTCGAGCAAGCACCGCCATTCAATGTGATCATGGCTGATCATCCCCAATCAGTATCCCATTCCTGCTTCTCCCCATATCCCCTGACTCTGCTATTTTTAAGAGCCCTATCTAGCTCTCTCTTGAAAGTATCCAGTGAACCTGCCTCCACCGCCCTCTGAGGTGGAGAACTCCACAGACTCACCACTCTCTGTGAGAAAAAGTGTTTCCTCATCTACGTTCTAAATGGCTTACTCCTTATTCTTAAACTGGTTCTGGACTCTCCCAACATCCGGAACATGTTTCCTGCCTCTAGCGTGTCCAAGCCCTTAACAATCTTGTATGTTTCAATGAGATTCCCTCTCATCCTTCTAAACTCCAGAGTGTACAAGCCCAGCTGCTCCATTCTCTATTAATATTAGTGCAACGGGGATAGTATTAGTGTAACAGGGGTCGCTGGTCAGCGGGAACTTGGTGGGCCAAAGGGCCTGATTTCGTACAGTATCTGCAAACTAGATTAAAGTAAAGAAACGGGGAGAATGTACAGACACCGTAGACATAAATGCTGGAGAAATTCAGCGGGTGAGGCAGCATCAATGGAGCGAAGGAAATAGGCAAAGTTTCGGGCCGAAACCCTTCTTCGGAGAATTATAATTCAGAGTTTATTTGAAGTTGTGTTTAATAGCCTGATGGCTGTGGGGAAGGAGCTACAGTGTACATGTACCTTACTTACTTCCTGCCTATGATGCCTCCTGGCATGTAGGGTAGCAACGAAGGTCCTCCCCTCAGTAGTGTTGATTCCTTCAGTTGCTGTTTCCGTAACATATTTTGTTTTACGAGACAGGGTTGTTAGCCCTGTGCTCAACCTCCAACCTGGAGGACCAATGGATCGCTCTTTGTCTCGCCTCTACCCTTCCACCTGTCCAGCGTGGGAGACCCTAACAGGAGACGAATTTCCCGCTGGCAGAGCTCTAGGGGTCACTGAGACACACAAGCTCCCCGACCACGACAAGGTTGCAATCCAACGGGGAGTACATGTACCTTGGTACGATGAAATGCTTTGTTTTCCACACAGCCCGGTATAATCATGTAGCGGACCTCACCTATGCTGTACACACGTGTGTCGCCACTTTCCTGGCACCAACAAACTTATAAAAGTTCACTGAACAGTCCCATCTACTGCCTGTCGCACCCCCCCACCACTGTCGGTCAGACTTTTTTTAAGAGACACAGCACGGAGACAGGCCCTTCGGCCCATCGAATCCGCACCAACCAATAATCCCCACACATTAACACTACCACACACACACTTGAGCCACTTTTTACATTTATTCCAAGCCAATTAACTTGCATACCTGCACGTCTTTGGAGTGTGGGGGGAAACCGAAGATCTCGGAGAAAACCCATGGGAATTAAATAGGAACCTGAGAGGTGATTTTTTCTTTACACGAACGGTGCTGGGTGAATGCGATGAGCTGCTCAATGACTCAAGGGCTGGTATGTTTGCCTTGGAAAGCTCAAACGTTCCCGAGTTCAGACTGATGTTCTAAACTTTACAAGTCAGCGTTGGCTCTGCACAGGAACAGTGTTTCAAGATCAACACAAAATGGTTTTGTAGCCGGTTGATATATTCCATGACGGCTGTATTAAAATAATGAAGTGTGATCCTGCAGAATATTTTGTTGGACTCTTTTCTAAAGTGCTGCATTCCTTTGTCTTTTTAGGAGATTCCGACACTCAGTGACAGTCAGTATGAAATGATCTTCCAGTCTGTCATAGACAAGTCTCTGGAGGAATGCATAGGTATTGTACCAAAATAAATAGTAGTTAAGTAAGCTAGCATTCAAAGGCCTGGTTGATCATTCATTGAATGGAGACTTGAGTTTAAATCCCTCCTCGGCGACTGGGAAATTAAAATACAAATAATTATATGGTAGTTATAAATTAATGCACGACTTAAATGCTTTCTTAAAAATCCAGTTATTTCACTACATTTTTGATTTCTCTACTCTGGACAAAAGATTCTGTGTGTTTATCCTACCTATTCTCATGATTATATACTCCTCTATAAGGTCACGTATAGCTAGCTATAGGGAAAGGTTGGGCTGGCTGGGAAATTATTCCCTGGAGCGCAGGTGGCTAATAGCCCTGTCCCACTGTACGAGTTCATTCAAGTGCTCTTCCGAGTTTAAACAAAAAATCAAACTTGTGGTAAGCACGTAGAATGAACGTAACGGGCACATCGGAGCTCGGGGAGGTCTCTTAGCGGCTTGTAACGCTAACGGCAGGTACTCGGGAAACACGGTAAGCTCGGGAAGGTACGTGAAGATTTTTCAACATGTTGAAAAATGCCCACGAGAGCTCCGAGTACTTACGGGCGGCCATTACCGTAAATCTCTGAGTTTGAATCAGGGCAAACTGGGGAGAACTCTTGAATGAACTCGTACAGTGGGACAGGGCTTGAAGGGTTTCAGTTTTGTTTATTGCTTCGGTACACGTGACAATAAACTAAACTGTAACCCCAAGCCACCTGCGTTCCAAGGAATAATGTCCACGCCTGCCCAACCTTTCCCTGTAGCACAGCCTCTCAAGTCCCGGCAACATCCTTGTAAGTCTTCTCTGCGCTCCTTCCAGCTTAATGACATCCTCCCTGGAGCAGGATGACATAAACTCAAATCAAGTCACTATTATTTCAGTAGCACATTTAAAAAACAACTCGTTGACCAACGTGCTTTACATTGGTGGAGGTACTATCGTTATACAACAGTGGTTCATAGATTAAGTACATACATAAACATACATATAGCCTTCCCTCAGAGGACGTCAAGAAAGGCTTGAGAGTAAAGATGAGTTTTAAGTCTCGACTTAAAGGAGGCGATGGAGGGGACAGTTCTGATGGGAAGGGGGATGCTGTTCCACAGTCTAGGAGCTGCAACCGCAAAGGCGCGATCGGTCGCCCCTGAGCTCAAAGTCAAAGTCAAAAGAGTTTATTGTCATGTGTCCCTGACAGGACAATGAAAATCTTTCTTTGCATAGCACAACAGGACATAGAAGGCATTGACTACAATTCTATACATAAATACACCCATGACTTAATAAATTAATAAAGTGCAAATAACAGATGGAGGGATATTAATGATTAGAGTTCCGAGCCAGGTTCAATAGCCTGATGGCTGTGGGGAAGTAGCTATTCTTGAACCGGGTTGTTGCAGCTTATGCCTAGACCGCGGGATGTTCAGTAACCCCAAGTCGGCCGAACTGAGGGACCTGGAGGTGGTGTGGTGGGTGAGCAGACTTTTGATGTAGGTGGGAGCGAGCCCGTTAAGGGCTTTGTAGACATAAAGAAGGATCTTGAAATGTATTCGGAACCACACAGGGAGCCGGTGGAGAGAGGCCAGGATCGGGGTGATGTGGTCCCTTTATCGGGTGCCCGTCTGGAGTCTCGCTGCAGTCGTTTTGGACCAGTTGCAGGCGGGACAGGGAAGATTAGCTGATGCCAGTGTAGAGGGAGTTGCAGTAATCAAGGCGGGAGGAGATAAATGTGTGGATGATCTTTTCGAGGTCGTCAAACTGGAGGAATTGTTTTATTTTAGCTATTGTCCGAAGCTGGAAGAAGCTAGCTTTTACCACGGCATTGACTTGAACGTAGTACTCCAAGTGTGGCCTCACCAACGTCTTGTACATGTAGATGGTGACCTGGGAGACTTCTCATTGCACTAGGGGTATTTACTGCTGTCAGATGCTGAACTTCTTGTACAGATGATGAAATAGAAAGTAATGCACGTTTATCACAATAATTACTAATTCACTGTCAAAATTGCATTAGATATGTCAATGTTTAAGAAGGAACTGCAGATGCTGGAAGATCGAAGGTAGGCAAAAATGCTGGAGAAACTCAGCGGGTGAGGCAGCATCTATGGAGCGAAGGAAATAGGCGACGTTTCGGGTCAATCAGAAACGTCACCTATTTCCTTCGCTCCATAGATGCTGCCTCACCCGCTGAGTTTCTCCAGCATTTTGTCTACCTTAGATATGTCAATGCTCCTTTTGCTTATGGCAGAAAAGCAGATAGCTCTGATTTTCATTAAATTGAACATTTTTAAGACCTAGATTCAGCAGGGAGACCCTACAGCGGGGACAATATGCAGTGGCCAGTAAACCTACCAGCATTGTATTGAGGGGTGTAGGAGGAAACCCATGGTATCACATGGAGAATATTCAACCTCCATGCAGACATCGCTGGAGAATGGGATTGAACCCAGGCCACTGGAGCTCTAATGAGGCTGTCCCACTGTACGAGCTAATTCAAGAGTTCTCCCGAGTTTCCCCTGATTCGAACTCGGAGATTTACGGTAATAGCCGCTCGTAGGTACTTGGTGCTCTCGTGGACATTTTTCAACGTGTTGAAAAATCTTCACGTGTCTTCCCGCGTTTCCTGAGTACCTGCCGTTAGCTTTACGAACCGCTAATAGACGTCCCGAGCTCCGACGTACCCGCTACGTACATTCCACATGCTTACCACGAGTTTGATTTTTTTTCGGGAGAGCTCTTGAATTAGCTCGTACAGTGGGACAGCCCCTTAAGGCAGTAGATCGTCCCTCTGTACTCTGTGATCTTTAAAGTAAAACTGCCTTACACTGGGAAAAAAAGTGTTCACACAATTACATTCAACAGAGAGCACTGGAGGTCAGAATCAAACCCATGGCAGTTTTTAGCAGATTGAAACGGAAACGCATCTTGAAGGCCTTAAGTTTAGTTTAGCTTGGAGAAGCTGCAAGGAAACTGGCCCTTCGGCCTACCGAGTCTGCACCGACCAGCGATCCCCGCACATTAACCCTACCCTACACATACTAGGGACAATTTACATTGACACCAAGCCAATTAACCGACAAACCTGCACGTCTTTGGAGTGTGAGAGGAAACCGGAGCACCCGCAGAAAACCCACGCAGGTCAGGGGAGAACGTACAAACTCCGCACAGACAGCACCCGTAGTCTGGATGGAACGAGGGTCTCTGGCGCTGTGAGGCAGTAGCTCTATCGTTGTGCCACCGTGCCACCCTAAGGAAAAATAGTTTACTTTTCACTAATAATACTCCCCGTCTGCAATAAATATCAACCATGAAGAATTTTGATCCAAGAATGTTTTCCAATTACTCGTATGAACTATTGAACAATCCCAGAACATCCCTATGTGGGATGAACTGCCTGAGAATCGAACATTGGTGATAATTATCGTGGAAAAACATGATTAGATCTACAACACTCTCTGCAACATATCTGTACTTAGCTGTATTAAAATCCATTTAACAACAGATAGAAATGTATATTTCAGAATAACTGGTCTTTTTTGTTTAAGAAAACAAGGTGCGAAGAATATGATGACAATGTGTAAAACCAGGGTAAATAAAAGCCTAGTAGCTGACAGTTCTCAAAGAAAGTTTGGATTTGATAGGAGATGTGCTGCAGGGACCCTTCTTTAGACTCGAGTCTGAAGAAGGGTCTCGACCCGAAACGTCGCCTATTTCCTTCGCTCCATAGACGCTGCCTCACCCGCTGAGTTTCTCCAGCATTTTTGTCTACCTTCGATTTTCCAGCACCTGCAGTTCCTTCTTTAAAAAAAAAGTAGTTTACACAATGAGTTATGATGAGGTTGTGAAAACGTTTCCAAAAGTTAATGATAATTGCAGAAGGATGACGGAAAAGGGCTCAGATGGATTGTGGAATGGGGTGGGTAAATATAGGAATTTTTACGTGCAAGAATCAACTGGCATAGACTGCAGGGGCTGACTAGCCTGTGTAAGCAATTAGTTTTGGTGTATGTGTTAAATTAGTGGGAGTGGAGGATTTAAAACTTCAGTCTCCTGTAGCAAACTTCAGAAACTGATATCCTGCAGGGCAGGATATGATGGGATGTGTCCCAGGGATTTATTCTGCTTCTTCAGTTTCCATAATATATATTACTAACTTGGATGAGTGGGTAGATATTTATATATTCTGGTCTGCAGATGGCACAGCTAAGGACAGGAAATGATGTAGAGTGGCACAGAGGTTTAGTTTTACACTCATACTTACTTTATTAGCCAAGTATGTATGTTTTGCAACATATATAGCAATGTTACAAAATTTTGAGATTTTAAAAATCAAGTCTGCAATTTATCCCCTTATCAGATAAAGCATAAAAAGAAGTTTAATTTGACACCTAATTTACTTTCATATGTTCAGTATTAAGAAAGTTATGGCCATTTTCACACTCGGAAATGAGCATCTTGCTCCCCATTGCCTTTCAATTGACTTAACTCAAAAGCTGTGATCTGGAAAAGTTAAAAGCCCATAACATTCTTAAAAATTAAGAAAACTCAATGAAATTTTCAGTTATTATAGATAGAATCATTCTGAAACAAATATGAAACAATCTTACTTGGATGACCTGAAATTAAAGCATATAATTAGTTAGTTATCTAATTGTAGCTAATTACAAAATTCAATGAGTAGATCTAAACATCTATCAATTTCTTAAGAAAAGATAAACTTTTTTTAAATTGCCTAAGTGTCCAAATAACATTCACACAATAATCCACAATATAACATAATTTTTAAATCTAATTTTCATGAATTTCTGGGCCAAATGGAAGGAATTTAGTGTTTAATGCCTGTAAATTAACGGCCATTTAAATGAACTAGCGAGTGGGTTTTAGTAGAATGCGGTGGATTAGAACGTTGCGGTTAGCGGTGAAGTCGGGGGGAAAAATACTGGGGGTTCATACATTTTTTGGGGACCCCATTTCGCAAAATAAAAATATTATTAATGCCTCCCGAAAAACCAACTTTTAATATAAAAATAAAGTATTTACCTTTTTTTCTCCCCTACGGAAAATGCTTCCGGTTGTCGGCGCTCACGGCTTTTGAAGGTGATTTTTAAATTACTCTAGTTAATAAATAATGTAGAGTAATTTAAAAATACCACCATTCATGAAATGTCGGAGCGATTTTTCTTCAGCAACCAAATCGCCCGACATTGATCGATTTGTCCTGCCTGTTGAAAAACGGCACTTTAAGCCCGCCCCCCTCTGCAAGGCGCGAAAGTCACGCACACGGGGAGCGGCAGAAGTGCAGCGCCGGTAAAGGTACGTTTTGTAACATACCTAACATATACGAGGAATTTGATTTGCCATACGGCCATACTGATAAAGAACAGAACACACAAAATACATTTTAACATAAACATCCACCACAGTGACTCCTCCACATTCTTCACTGTGATGGAAGGCGGAAAAAAAGTTCAGTCTCTTCCCTTCTTTGTTCTCCCGCGGTCCTGAGTACTAGGACAAAAGAATGACAGAAAGGATTTAGCTGTCGCAGACACTGATGTCATATAATTTAGATCTATGAAGGCCAAATTGTAATATTCCCTTCAAGTCTGAGAGAATATGGATAATTCAGCAAAGCTAGTGAACAGTTACTAAAGGGAATTATTTTGGCCAATATTTTTATCTTCAGAAGTTACGAAAGAAATTATGCTTCATTTAGAGTCATAGTGGAAACAGTCCCATCGGCCCAACTTACCCACACCGAGCAACATGAGCCATCTATACTCGTCACACCTGCCGGCATTTGGACCCAAATCCCTCTAACCCTATCCTATCCATGTAGCTGTCTAAATGTTGCTGAAACATTGCGATAGCACCTGCCTCGACTACCTCCTCAGGCAGCCTGTTTCAGAAACCCACCACCCTTTGTGTAAAAAAAAGTTTCTCCTCAGATTCCTATTAAAGCTTTCACCTCTCACCTTAAACCTATGTCCCCTGGTTCTCGGTTCCCCTACTCTGGGCAAGAGACTCCAGGGCCTGTCCCACTTGGCGATTTTGTTCGGCGACAGCCGGCTTCATATCAGTGTCGCCAAAAGATTTTGAACATTTCAAAATCCAGAGGTGACAAAAAAAATGTTGCGACACTTGAAAAAAAACTGTGCGTCAATATATCATCACGCCGTGAATTTTTCGGTGGCTCGGACAATGATGCCGGCAGTCGTTGAAAAAATCGCCAAGTGGGACAGGCCCTTCTGTGCGTTTACCCAATCTTTTCTTCTCTCTATTTTGTACACTTCTATAAGATCACCCCTCATCCTCCTGTGCTCCAAGGAAGAGAGTCCCAGCCTGTTCAACTGCACCCCCTACAGCTCAGGCCCGTGAGACCTGGCAACATCCTCATAAATCTTTCTCTGCACCCTTTGCAGCTTGGAAAAGCTTAGAATTAGTACAGGGCTTTGGTCAAGCCCATCTGTAATATTGTTCACTGTTTTGAGCACCAAATCAAAGGAAATTATGTTACAATGCAGATTCACTGCAAGTGAATGAATGTGTGCTTAAAAACACTCAGCTTTGTGTCAAATTCCATTATTGTAAAAGGCCTGGCTCAGCTTCAGATCATTTAGTAAAACCCCTGTCCCACGGTTCGAGTTCATTCCAAGAGTTCTCCCCGACTTTGCCCTGTTTCGAACTCGGAGATTTACGGTAATGGTACTCGGGGCTCTCGTGGACATTTTTCATCATGTTTGAAAAAATCTTCACGAGTCTTCCCGTGCTTACCTGCCGTTAGCGAGTCTTACCGAGTACCTGCCGTTAGCGCTAAGAGACGTTCCGACCTCCGACGTACCTGCTACGTTCATTCTCCGTGCTTACCACGAGTTTGATTTTTTTTTAAACTCGGGAGTGCTCTTGGAATGAACTCGTACAGTGGGATTAGATTGCAACAGTGACCATGTGACTAGAAGAACACAAAGTTTACTTTAGTTTAAGGATACAGTGTGAAAACAGGCCATTTGACCCAACGAGTCCATGCCGGCCAGCGATCCCCGTACACTAGCACTATCCTACACACTAGGGACAATCTTACAATTCTACCAAAGCCAATTAACCTACAAACCTGTACGTCTTTGGAGTGTGGGAGGAAACCGGACCCCCCCCAGAGAAACATTAGCCAAAGTAACGTCAGCAAATTTGCAGATGACACAAAGCTGGGTGGCAGCGTGAACTGTGAGGAGGATATGGGGTGACCTGGACAGGTTGTGTGAGTGGGCAGATGCAGTTTTACAACTTCAGGTCCTGCAGTTGGCTGAAAAAACTACCTGGGGTGAAATTTTGCTCAGAAGACTCGGCGCTTCATTGTATGCATTAAAGGAGTAGGCCACTAGAGGCTGCTCTTATACGCAAATTAAACAAATGGAGACACAAAGAACTGCAGGTGTTAGAGTCTTGAGCAAAACACAAATTGCTGTAGGAACTGGCATTATTGGTAGAGCTACTGCCTCACAGCGCCAGAGACCCAGGTTCGATCCTGACTACGGGTGCTTGTCTGTACCCAGTTTGTGTGTTCTCCCCGTGTCCTGCGTGGGTTTTTCTCCGAGATCTTCGGTTTCCTCCCACACTCCAAAAATGTACAGGTTTGTAGGTTAATTGGCTTTGCATAAATGTAAAATTGTACATAGGGTAGTGTTAATGTACGGGGATCAGTGGTCGGCGCAGACTGTGGGCCGAAGGGCCTGTTTCCGCACTGTACCTCAAGTCAAGTGAGTTTATTGTCATGTGTCCCTGATAGGACAATGAAATTCTTGCTTTGCCTCGGCACACAGAACATAGTAGGCATTCTCTGCCTCAGAGGGCGGTGGAGGCCACCTCTAAACTAATCTAAACTAAAACTCAATGGGTCAGGCAGCATTTAGGAAGGAAATAGGCAGGCATCCAAAGATACTGCCTGACTTGCGCGCTCTGTCTTAAAAAATTGAGTGAGCTTATTATAATTACCATTAATTTAATTTAATTTGTTTGTTCTTGTTTTGAGTATAAAGAAACTGACTTTTATTTATTTAACTTTATATCAGCTAGTCGTAAGAAGCATGAAGTGGAAAGCTTGCTGGAGGACAGTGAATTGCTGCTTGCCAGGTTAGTGTCCAAATTCACACCCGTGTGAGGATTGATCCATTAGAATTGCAATACCGTTCCAAATAAGAGGTTCCCCAAAAGATTTGACAATAGACAATAGGTGCAAGAGTAGTCCATTCGGCCCTTCCAGCCAGCACCGCCATTCAATGTGATCATGGTTGATCATCCCCAATCAGTACCCCGTTCCTGCCTTCTCCCCATATCCCCTGACTCCGCTATCTTTAAGAGCCCGATCTAGCTCTCTCTTGAAAGTATCCAGAGAACCGGCCTCCACCACCCTCTGAGGCAGAGAATTCCACAGACTCACAACTCTCTGTGAGAAAAAGTGTTTCCTCGTCTCCGTTCTAAATGGCTTACCCCTTATTCTTAAACTGCAGCCCCTGGTTCTGGACTCCCCCAACATCGCGAACATGTTTCCTGCCTCTAGCATGTCCAAACCCTTAATAATCTTATATGTTTCAATAAGATCCCCTCTCATCCTTCTAAACTCCAGAGTGTACAAGCCCAGCCGCTCCATTCGCTCTGCGTATGACAGTCCCGCCATCCCGGGAACTAACCTTGTAAACCTACACTGCACTCCCTCAACAGCAAGAATGTCCTTCCTCAAATTAGGGGACCTAAACTGTACACAATACTCCAGGTGTGGTCTCACTAGGGCTCTGTACAACTGCAGAAGGACCTCTTTGCTCCTATACTCAACTCCTCTTGTTATAAAGGCCAACAGACCAAAACTGCACACAATACTCCAGGTGTGGTCTCACTAGGGCCCTGTACAATTTGGGATCAGAAGTTTGCCAGTTGAGCACATTTCGACGCACTGCCGTACAAATACATGCGCGTCAAATCTTCTGAAATGTGGTTCCATTCTTCAAGGAATTATGCAGATTATATAACCTTAATTGAAAGCTGTTAACGGACTGTTTTCATCCCTGCGCTTATGAAATATTTATTTTCCACATAGTGAGAACACTGAACCCGCCATAAACAACGGTAGTGAGGAGTTAGAGATGCAGGGAGTTCGGAAGATAAAGACCAAAGCAAAGGACAAGAAAGTGAATAGATTGTCTCGGAAAAGTAAAAGTGCCACCAATATACGTAAGCAATGAGGAGCTGAGTTTGCACAGATTAACCAAGCAATGCACAGTGTAGAGATGTCATTTTTACACCAGACACACTGGATTATTTAATTAATAACCAGACAAATGGTTTGTTACATTTGAGTTTTCAAGAATGTGTTGGAGCAGACTTCTCCACGCCACGCGATCGTTAAACATTTGTGTCATGACAGTAGACAAAAAATGCTGGAGAAACACAGCGGGTGAGGTCCTGCAGCGATCTGAGATGCTGGAAAAATTGAAGGTAGACAAAAATGCTAGAGAAACTCAGCGGGTTTCTCCAGCATTTTTGTCTACCTTTTGTTTCTCCAGCATTTTTCGATTTTTCCAGCATCTGCTGTTCTTTCTTGAACATTTATATAGACAATAGACAATAGGTGCAGGAGTAGGCCATTCGGCCCTTCGAGCCAGCACCGCCATTCAATGTGATCATGGCTGATCATCCCCAATCAGTACCCCGTTCCTGCCGTCCCCCCATATCCCCTGACTCCGCTATCTTTAAGAGCCCTATCTAGCTCTCTCTTGAAAGCATCCGGAGAACCTGCCTCCACCGCCCTCTGGGGCAGAGACATTTGTGTCATGAGAGATCATTGTGCTTGCAATTTAGTTAAAGAAATGAAAGAATGTCAGCAGTTTCTCAGACCATCTCCTCCATTAAAAGATATTCTGGTTTTGTTTACAACCTGTGGGGGAATACGCCTGCCTTAAAAAATAGTCATTGCCTATAAATATATGTTTAGATGAGTTCACAGATACAACGCGGAAACAGGCCCCATGCCGACCAGCGATCCACTATCCTACACACTAGGGACAATTTACAATTTTTACCAAAGACAAATCATCCTATAAACCTGTACATCTTTGGAGTGTGGGAGGAAACCGGAGCACCCGGGGAAAACCCACCCATATCTCGGGAAAAATGTACAAACTCCGTACAGACAGCACCTGTAGAAAATATCGATCCCGGGCCTCTGGCGCTGTAAGGTAGCAACTCTACCACTGTGCCGCCCCATGTTATTCAGTCAGAAAATGACGATGTTTCTGTTGAGGGACCATCGCTGGGAAATTCAACAATGCCCATTTAGGTGGGATGGATAACCTTGAACAATGAGAGAATTTAGCAGATTAATCCGGTAAATCTAGGTCCATGTTACATAAACATAAAAAACAAGTGCAGGAGTAGGCCGTTCGGCCCTTCAAGCCAGCATCGCCATTCAATATGATCATGGCTGATCAGAATTGACCACTGTAGCATGGATTTATGAAAGGTAAATCATGTCTGACGAATCTTATAGAATTTTTTGAGGATGTAACTAGTAGAGTGGATAAGGGAGAACCTGTGGATGTGTTATATCTGGACTTTCAGAAGGCTTTCGACAAGGTCCCACATAAGAGATTAGCATACAAACTTAAAGCACACGGTATTGGGGGCCCAGTATTGATGTGGATAGAGAACTGGCTGGCAGACAGGAAGCAAAGAGTAGGAGTAAACGGGTCGTTTTCAGAATGGCAGGCAGTGACTAGTGGGGTACCGCAAAGCTCAGTGCTGGGACACCAGCTATTTACAATATATATTAATGATCTGGATGAGGGAATTAAATGCAACATCTCCAAGTTTGCGGATGACACAAAGCTGGGGGGCAGTGTTAGCTGTGAGGAGGATGCTAGGAGGCTGCAAGGTGACTTGGATAGGTTGGGTGAGTGGGCAAATGCATGGCAGATGCAGTATAATGTGGATAAATGTGAGGTTATCCACTTTGGTAACAAAAACAGGAGGGTAGACTATTATCTGAACGGAGGCGGAGTAGGAAAAGGGGAGATGAAACGAGACCTGGGTGTCATGGTACACCAGTCATTGAAAGTAGGCATGCAGGTGCAGCAGGCTCTGAAGAAAGTGATTCATAGCAAAAGGATTTGAGTATAGGAGCAGGGAGGTTCTACTGCAGTCGTACAGGGTCTTGGTGAGGCAACACCTGGAGTATTGCGTACAGTTTTGGTCTCCTAACCTGAGGAAAGACATTCTTGTCATAGAGGGAGTACAGAGAAGGTTCACCAGACTGATTCCTGGGATGGCAGGACTTCCATATGAAGAAAGACTGGATAGACTTGGCTTGTACTTGCTGGAATTTAGGAGATTGAAGGGGGGATCTTATAGAGGCTTACAAAATTCTTAAGGGGTTGGACAGGCTAGATGCAGGAAGATTGTTCCCGATGTTGGGGAAGTCCAGAACAAGGGGTCACAGTTTAAGGATAAGGAGGAAGTCTTTTAGGCCCGAGATGAGAAGATCTTTTTTCACACAGAGAGTGGTGAGTCTGTGGAATTCTCTGCCACAGAGGGTAGTTGAGGCCAGTTCATTGGCTATATTTAGGAGGGAGCTAGATGTGGCCCTTGTAGCTAAAGGGATCAGGGGGTATGGAGAGAAGGCAGGTACAGGATACTGAGTTGGATGATCAACCATGATCATATTGAATGGCGGTGCAGGCTCGAAGGGCTGAATGGCCTACTCCTGCACCTATTTTCTATGATTCTATGATTCTATGGCTGATCATCCAAAATTAGTACCCGCTTATTCCCGCTTTCTCCCCATATCCCTTGAATCCATTAGCCCTAAGAGCTCTATCTATCTTGAATATATCCAATGAATTGGCCTCCACTGCCTTCAGTGGCAGAGAATTGACCACTGAAGTATTTTAAAGCAGGAATAAAAATATGTTTTTGATTGTCCTGATTGGAAATGCTGACATTTATTGCCCATTCCTAGTTTCCATTTGAGAAGGTAACATCTTTTTATTCCTGCTTTAAAATACATCAGTGGTCAATTACCTTGAAATGGTTGGCCGGAGGAAGAGTGGTCCTGGCACCATGCTCACTCCAGTATAATCAGATCTACAGGTATGTCAGGATTTTTTTTAAATTCGGAAAAATATGGAGATCCCAGTTGTCTGCTAGCCTGCTGTCCATTGGGCTTCCTGGGCCTCTACCACTGTAAGGCAACTCCAGATGGATGTCGGAAGGAACTGCAGATGCTGGTTTGCATCGAAGATAGATACAAAATGATGGCTCAACTCAGTGGAGCAGGCAGCATCTCTGGATAGAAGGAATGGATGACATTTCGAATCGAGACCCTTCCTCAGACACAGAAGGGTCTCGACCCGAAACGTCACCCATATCTTCAATCCAGAGATGCTGTCTGTTCTGATGAGTTACTCCAGTGTCTAACTCTGGAGTTAGAGGCGAGGCCTCTTTGGAAGGGCAATTTACAGTCACCCATATGAGAGCCAGCTGGACTCGCCCAACAAGCCCAGCAAGCCAAGGGCAGAAACAATGAACTACAGATGCTGGTTAATGCACAAAAGGACGCAAAACGCTGGAGTAACTCAGGCAGCATCTCTGGAGAACATGGATAGGTGACGTTTCTGGTCGAGACCCTTCTTCAGAGCGGTTATGGTGGCAAGTTTTTTTTTTTCTCAAGGATGTGAGAGTGTTTCGAAGAAGATCGGTAATTAGCGATGCACCTCAACATGCAGGAAAATGGAAACAAACATATTCATCATAAAATCAAACATTATTGGAAAAAAACCGCAAAGTGGGGAGTAACTCAGTTGGTTAGTCAGAGTACATGGATAGGTGACATTTCGGGTCCAGACCCTTCTTCAGACATTATTGTGCATGTTACACATTTCTTTCCACTGACTAATCTATTTTTTAATTTAAAACAAAATATATATTTTTAAAATATTTTTATTCGAAGCCGAGTACAAAAGTACAAACCGCGCCATATGACGTAGTACATTTATTGTGCAGCTTCCATTTTAACTTTAGCAAAGATGAAATAGAAACAGAGAGAAAGAAAATGGAAGAGAAGATGAATGTGTAAGAATAGAACCCCTAAACTACCAAATGAGTGTAGTCAAAGAGTGAGTAAGTGAGAACTTAAAGAAATAAAAAGACAAAAACGGAAAAAAGGAAGAAAAAAAAGAAAAAAGTGTTGATATCCCTACTTCATTTCTCTCCTCACCCATCACCCAGCCCGTAAGTCGGTTTAATTTCCACTGACTAATCTAAAGCAAACTTTTCCCTGCAATAAATTAGTGTTTTCTGAGTCGTTCGTAACTGTCAATGTATGTCATGTGGACGGAGCACCAGGCAAATTCCTTGTATGTGAATACTTGGCCAATAAACTTACTTACTTATTGTGCATGTTACGCATTTCTTTCCATTGATTAATCCACAGCTTGCTTTTCCCCACAATAAAGGTTGTATTTCAAACCAGGGGGAGTTATTTCCCGGTGATATTTGGGCTGGGGGAGTTCCGTGCAGTAACTTTTGTTTGATAACTCCTTTGCTTTTAGATGAGGCAAGTGAAGCGAACAAGGAGAGAAGAAAGCATAAACGGAAAGGCCAGCCAAAGAAAATTGTTCCCGACTACACCCGATTTATTGACGACGATGAGGAAACCGCAATAGGTGAGTCTGGTATTTTTCTACTTAAGCAGTATAAATATTGTGGACTTTTGGCATTCTTGAATGTGCAGCACTGTGCGTATGTTTGGTGAGAACAGGGTCGGATTTGGCTGCGTGCATGTGCCTAGTCAAATAGTATTCTGTTTCTCTAGTTAAATACGGTTTACAAGTGTAAACAATTTTCTTGCAAGCTTCCAGCGCAGAGAATCCTCTCGTGCCAGTCATTTAAATCATGGCAGATACCTTTCTTTGGAAACAGACCCTCCACGCCACCGAGTCCACGACAACCATCGAACACCCCGTACGCCAGTGGCTCTTAACCTTTTTGGCAAACGTACGTGCATGCGCAAACATAATACTGTATGTGGTATGTATCTTTGTTATTAGGTTCAACAAATGGATGAGTTATTTATGACCCCCTTCATGTCCCCCCGGTAAAGCCCCAAACGAAACCCCCCATGGGGGTCCCGATCCCCAGGTTAAGAAACACAGCCGTACGCTAACACTATCCTACACACACTAGGAATGATTTACAATGTTACCAAAAGCCAATTAACCTACAAACCGGCACGTCTTTGTAGTGTGAGAGGAAACCGGAGCGCCCAGAGAAATTCTACGCAGCCACGGGGAGAACATGCCAACTCCGTACAGACAGCACCCGAAGTCAGGATTGGGACCCTGGTCTCGGGCGCCGTAAGGCAGCAGCTCTACCGCTGAGCCGCCCCTCTTGATACTTGATTCCAACCCTTACCGAACAACAAAAAGCCCCTCAATCTCAGCCCTCAAATTTTCAATCGACTAAGCCAGCTGTGTGAGGGAGAATGAGTTTCAGATTTCCTCAATGAGTTATAATTCCATAAGTGCCAGGTACATCTCCGACACACATAAATAGCCACAGATGACATGTCTCACGAAGGGTCTCGACCCGAAACATCACCCGTTCCTTCTCTCCAGAGATGCTGCCTGTCCCGCTGAGCTACTCCAGCATTTTGCGTCTACCTCCGGTGTGGGTTTCAACACATTGCTTAACTATGGGAATTTTACACAGGTTGCTGAATCCATTTCTATCTCACCAAATATAAAAATGTTCAGCAGGGTAGTAGATATTGATTGGAAACGGCATTTGGATGGGATTTTTGACCTCTGTGACTCAAGGACGCAAAGAATTGGCAGCGACCCGATTGTTGTGTTGACTGAAATACTGGACATCATTGGATCCTTCCTTGTCTTTTACATCCTTCTTCAGGATGTGAGCCTGTAAGCCTCAGGAAAGCGATGACACAAGGGAACGTGGAAGGGTGTGTACTCGTTTCTTGTGCATGTTGGGGAATTGGATTATTAAGGCATGTGGCGAGCAGACATGGTGGCGATGTGGTGTTAAAATGGAGTCTCTAACACAATCGTATCCACAGTCTTTGAATAAAAAGGGAGGCCATTTAGGACTGAGGTGAGAAAACACTTTTTCGCCCAGAGAGTTGTGAATTTGTGGAATTCCCTGCCACAGAGAGCAGTGGAGGCCAAATCACTGGATGGATTTACGAGAGAGTTAGATAGAGCTCTAGGGGCTGGTGGAATCAAGGGATATGGGGAGAAGGCAGGCACGGGTTATTGATTGGGGACGATCAGCCATGATCACAATGAATGGCAGTGCTGGCTCGAAGGGCTGAATGGCCTCCTCCTGCACCTAATTTCTATGTTTCTATGTAATGAATGGCTGAGTAATTGCAAGGGGCTGATCGTCCGTTTCCTTCTTTTTTTCTCATGTACAACCAGCTATTTGCTTCCTTTCCACAAACTAACCAGGTCTTTTCAGATTATTAACTTGGTATACCGTGTTGTGTGTATTTTAAAGCAGAAATCGTGGAACAGCCGATTATTCCAATTCTGCATGACACTAGTGGAATTCTTTACCACAGAAGGCTGCAGAGGCCAAGTCAATGGATGTTTTTAAGGCAGAGATAGACAGATTCTTGATTAGCGTGGGTGTCAGGGGTTATGGGGAGAAGGCAGGAGAGTGGGGTTAGGAGGGAGAGATAGATCAGCCGTGATTGAATGACGGAGTAGAGTTGATAGGCCGAATGGCCTAATTCTGCTCCTATCACTTATAACCTTATTCTAAAATACCTGTGCTGACGTACGTAAAGTTTTTAGTTTATTTTTTTGTGTGCTGAGCTATAATGAAAAGCTTTTGTTGCGTGCTATCCAGTCAGCGGAAAGACTATACATTATACAATGTATAGTATACACGACTGCGCAATCGAGCCGTCCACAGTGTACAGATACATGATAAAGGGAGTACTGATTCGTGCAAGATAAAGTCCGATTAAAGATAGTCCGAGGGACTCTAGTGAGGTAGATAGTAGGTGAGGACCGCTCTCTAGTTGGTGGTAAGAGGATTCAGATGCCTGATAACAGCTGGGAAGAAACTGTCCCTGAATCTGGAGGTGTGTGTATTAGGCGGTTTCTTATGTTACATAATTGAAGAGGTGTTTCATTGTCTGAACCTTTTGGCATCTCGTGAAAAGGTAAAAGGAACCACAGGGATGCCAGATTTTCTCTTTTGTACTTTGAATGCGATAAAGATGTCATGATCATGATCAGCCGTGATATATTGAATGGCGGCGCAGGTTCGAAGGGCCGAATGGCCTACTCCTGCACCTATTTTCTATGTTCTATGCTTCTATAACGTTTATAGTCAATCAGAAGCAGTGTTTATTTATAAGGCCTTTTCTTGCCTCAACTTCCCTCCCCTCCACTTTCAGTCTATTGAAGGGTCCTGACCCGAAACGTCACCCATCCTTTTTCTCCAGAGATACTGCCGGACCCGCTGAGTTACTCCAGCGCTTTGTTTCTATCTTCGGTATTTGCCAACGTCTGCAGATACTTTCCACACAGTGTTTATTTATATTATTCTCTGCATATTTTGCTAGTCTAAACATTTCTCCGGATGTGGGACTAACACACATTAGTCCCAGTTCAGGACAGGTAAAATGTTCTCGATCCTCATTTAAGGAAAGGGCTGACATAGTCATGCTTGTCCTGTGCGGAGAAAGGTCATGTTGAGGGCCCGTCCCACTGCGGTGAACTAATTGGCGAGTTTAGAAGAGTTTGGGAGAGTTTGAAAAAGTGTCATGTTGAAGACCTCCTTCGACCTCCATCGATTATGTTGAAGACCAGCTTCGACTAGCTACGGGAAAAGTGGAGAGTGAAGACAAACTCCTTCAATCTCCTTCAACCTCCCTTCGACTATGTTGAAGGCTATCTACGACTACCTTCGATTACCTTCGATTACCCTTGATTACCTACGACTAACATGCCGACCTAGTACGACCTACTTCGACTAAAGCTACAAGTAAAATAAGTATCGATTTTTTTCCGTGGCGACCTTTTTTTACTAGCGAGCATTTTTCAGCTAGTTGAAAAATACGCCGCAACCTAGCTGAGGCCTCGGGTACGCGGGAACCACTCTCGAGCATGGAGGAGAGTTACAAAGACCTCCTAGGACCTCATGTCGACTGTGCTGCGAGTATGAGCCTAGGGCAAACTCTTCTAAACTCGCCAGTTAGGTCGTCGCAGTGGGACAGCCCCTTAAACAACGTTGAGCGAGGTAAACTATTCACAATGGCAAAGGATTCACATACCAGTGCATAGAGCTGAAAGTAGGTGCAGGGAAGATACTCTCTTTACACAAAGGGTCGGCTGATAAGCAGCATATTTGTGGTAAAAGTGGTGGAATTATTCACTTAATTACAGGGAAACTAACAGAAGGAGGGTTTGGTTTGAAAGGGTAAGTGGGAAGAGCACAACAAACTGTGCAAGGTAATTTGTGTAGGAAGGAACTGCAGATGCTGGTTTACACCGAAGGTAGGCACTCAGTGGGACCGGCAGCATCTCTGGAGAGAAGGGACGGGTGACGCTTCGGGTCGGCACCCTTCTTGGTCCCTTTGTATAATAAAGATAATTTAATGAAAATACGAGAATCTTTCATTTTAATATTTCTGAGTGATCAGTTAGATAGAGCTCTTAAAGGTAGCGGAGTCAGGTTTCTTGACCATCCTATCTATCTGTGATGATAGGCAGCGGTGGCCAATTCTCTGGATACTTTCAAGAGAGTTAGATAGAGCTCTTAAAGGTAGCGGAGTCAGGTTTCTTGACCATCCTATCTATCTGTGATGATAGGCAGCGGTGGCCAATTCTCTGGATACTTTCAAGAGAGTTAGATAGAGCTCTTAAAGGTAGCGGAGTCAGGTTTCTTGACCATCCTATGTGTGATGATAGGCACTGGAGGCCAGTTCTCTGGATACTTTCAAGAGAGAGCTAGATAAAGCTCTTAAAGGTAGCGGAGTCAAGGGATATGGAGAGAAGGCAGGAACGGGGTACTCATTGTGGATGATCAGCCGTGATCACATTGAATGGCGGTGCTGGCTCGAAGGGCCAAATGGCCTACTCCTGCGCCTATTGTCTATTGTCTATTGACCGGCGATCCCCACACACTAACACTACCCTACACACGCTAGGGACAATAGAACGGAGGTGAGGAACAGCTTTTTCACACAGAGAGTTGTGAGTCTGTGGAATGCTCTGCCTCAGAGGACGGTGGAGGCCGGTTCTCTGGATGCTTTCAAGAGAGAGCTAGATAGGGCTCTTAAAGATAGCGGAGTCAGGGGATGTGGGGAGAAGGCAGGAATGGGGTACGGATTGGGGACGATCAGCCTTGATCACAGTGAGTGGCGGTGCTGGCTCGAAGGGCCAAATGGCCTACTCCTGCACCTATTGTCTATTGACATCAAATCTAGTTTAGGAGATTAAGTGCCGTGCCCTCTTCCTTTCATTCTCAGTTCTGAGTCATGAAGGTGATTAGTTAAATGTGTAGGGCAACGGGGTGAAAGATTCATACTTGATATTGAAATATCTCCATGGTTCTCATCCTCAGAGTTCAGCAACCGGCCCAGCCCCTCCTTCGTCGCCACATCCCGGTCAGACACCTCCAGAGGGAGCGGGTCCATGGAGCCTTCTCGTGGTGGGGATAATAGCCATGATATGCCAGCTGGCAACTCCGATCCATGGGCCACGCCAGCGGCCATGGGAGAATACCTACCAAAGGAGGAGGAGGAGAGTGTCCAGGATAGTCCGGCACAAAATGCTTCCAAGAGTCTTTCAAGGGGCACTAGGGAGGTTGGCCAGTATAGAAATTCTGTGTTTGGTTGCCATCAGCTGGAGGGAGATGTTGGGGATGATCTAGCTTCCAAATTCTTGGAGCTGCAGCAGGAAGGTTTTCACATCCTGCACAGGGATTTGATGCAGCTGCAGGAAACCTTAGGAGGAGGGATCAGTAGCTTTTCCCGCAAACTAGCAAAGAGGCTGGTCAGAATGTCCAATCAAATGTCCATCTTGGTCGAGCTGCTGCGTAATATTAACGCCGCGCTGGAGCCCAGCCCCTCGGCGAAGATATCCGTCGCCTGCCAAACCACCGGTAAGGAGGCCGAGGACCCTTCCGAGACGGCTCCGACCCACGCCACCACAGAAGAGGCCGCGGACGGCATGGCGCCCAGCCCTCCCGCTCTGACCGCCGCGCTCCGGAAACGACGTCCACCGACGGTGACAAAGAACGAGGAAAAGCAATCAAAAGTAGTTAGAATGGGCGTTTGAGAGGGGACCGCTGACTGCTTGTCTGGAATGTTCAAATTGTTGCTCAGACGAAGAAATCTGTATGATAACCAGTTACTTTAGCAGTTGTTTTTGTTAACCTGATACTCGTATCATTCAGGGGAGGGAGAGGTATTTTATTTGGTGCGGTCGTTTGGCCGTGTTTGCCGTATGGCGTTGGCGTTTTGTTCCGAGTTGAAAGCGGAGAAGGTGCAAGTATGTCTTTGTTGAGGTCTCCAAACTGTTTGTTAGTTCACACGAGAATGGAATATCTCAGGACAAAGTTTGTTCACTTCTATTTGACGCTGTTGAGTTTCTCTTTCCTATTAGAAGCCACTTCAATTTTTTGTAAACGGGATGGGCGGCAGTGGCGATGTGAACTGTAAACACGCAGAGCGCTCAAAAGGAAGCCACTAGTATAACGCTCTTGGGAGTTATCCCACAGAGGGGCAGAGTGACTTGAAAATAGTAGAGTGAGTGTTACTGTCTGAACTGTGCCTGCGTTATAGAGATAACAAACAAGAAGGTGAATCGCCCATCTTGCACTTGTACAATTCTGGGGGCCGATTCCTTAGAAAAAGCCACAAGATAAGCCATCTGTTTCTTCTGGACTGTTGATAGATGTATGGAGCTTGGTGCAGGGCGAACGTTGCGGGGGGAGGGGGGGGGGGGGGGAGGGCATAGAGAGAATGGGGGTGAGTACAGAGTAAATGGGGTGTAAAAATGAAGAGCAAATCAACACCAGTTCTGTGTTTCCGCATGTGAAACAATAAATAGTCCTCCCCATGCAATCCATTAGTTTTGTGTTCTTTTTCGTCTCACACCATCCACACACAATGCATACATACGCGTCCTTGGTGAACAGCGGAACAGAGTGATTATTTCCAGTGGGAGATCCCCAGTGCCGATTTAAGCAAGGGCCTGGCGTAATGACTCGCTTACTTGAGTCTGAGCCTTCTGAACATGCTGAGCCTTCACATAAACATAGCAAGTGGGTGGCACGGTGGCACAGCTGTAGAGCCACTGCCCTACAGTGCCAGAGACCCGGGTTCGATCCTGACTACAGGGCCAGTCCCACCAGCATGCGATTGCGTGCGTCTAGCACGACGAAACATGGTCGCTTGAGGCGTACGGCCTCGCAGGGCCGGTCACACTTCGAACCGCGGAGGCGTACGGAGTTGTGCGGGGGCTGGTCCCGACATCATACTCACCAATCAGCTGGGCAGGAGGCGGGCGACTGAATTTGGATGTCGGGCGGTGACGTAATCATGCAACGGCACGCCGGGCGGTGACATCATCGCGCAACGCCACGCGCTAGACGTACGACGTCAATAAGCTGCATACGACGTTGAGACGCTTCGTACGCCCTCAATGCGGCTGCGGGCCGACAGGCCGTTGCCGCGTGGAATTTTCAGACAGTGTCAGTTTTTCGGAGCCCTGCGCGATGTCGGACAACTCCATACGGCTCCGGCGATCGAAGTGGGACCGGCCCCGCGCGGCCGTACGCCTCAAGCGACCACATTAGGACGCGCTAGACGCATGCAGTCGCATGCTGGTGCGACAGGCCCTTACGGGTGCCTGCCTGTGCGGAGTTTGTACGTTCACGCCGTGACCTGCGTGGGTTTCCTCCGAGAACTTCTGAGGCGAGAGGGTGCCTTAAAGACAGAATCAAATAATAAAATGGGGAAGACAATGCCCGGTCCATCACAGGTACTCATCTCCCCACCATCAACGGGGTATATAGCAAACTCCTGCCTCATAAAGGCAGGTCACCCTGGCCATGCTCTCATCTCACTCTTGCCATCGGGTAGAAGTTACAGGAGTCTTAAACCCATGATACCAGGTTAATTCCCGGGATGGCGGGACTGTAATATGCTGAAAGAATGGAGCGGCTGGGCTTGTACACTCTGGAGTTTCGAAGGATGAGAGGGGATCTCATTGAAACATATAAGATTGTTAAGGGTTTGGACACGCTAGAGGAGGGAACCTGTTCCTGATGTTGGGAGAGTCCAGAACCAGGGGCCACACACAGTTTAAGAATAAGGAGTAAGCCATTTAGAACGGAGACGATTTTCTCACAGAGAGTTGTGAGTCTGTGGAATTCTCTGCCTCAGAGGGCGGTGGAGGCCGGTTCTCTGGATGCTTTCAAGAGAGAGCTAGATAGGGCTCTTAAAAATAGCGGAGTCAGGGGGATATGGGGAGAAGGCAGGAACGGGGTACTGATTGGGGACGATCAGCCGTGATCACATTGAATGGCAGTGCTGGCTGGAAGGGCTGAATGGCCTCCTCCTGCACCCATTGTCTATTGATCTCCAGATTCTTGCCAACAACCATCAGGCTATTGAACACAAACACCAACTAAACGTCAAGCTATGAATCGTCTAGGTTGCCCTCGGGACTTTGGGGCTTTCGTTTTGTTCTGCACTAATATCGGGGTTTATTATTTATTTAACTTTTTGTTTTGTTTCTTATGTTATTTATCGAGTCCTGTGTTGACCGACCTAGTGTGCTGCTGCGAGTAAGAATGTTATTGCTCCTCTTCGGTCCATATGACATGAGATAAATAGATTCCCGATTGGTACGGGTGTCGGGGGTTTCGGGGAGAAGTAAGTAGGTTTATTGGCCAAGTAGTCACATACAAGGAATTTGCCTTGGTGCTCCACCCACAAGTAAACAACATGACATATAGCGTCGGTTACGAATGACTCCGAAAACACCAAACATTAATCATAATAAAACATTAATGATAAATCAGCCATGTGAACCAACAAAATACCAGATCAAAGGGAGGCTACAGATTTTTGGCTGTTGAGTAGAGCAACTACTCGTGGATAAAAACCTGTTTTTATGCCTGGCTGCGGCAGCTTTGACAGTCCGGAGTCCGAGGGAAATGATTGAAAGAGTTTGTGGCCAGGGTGAGAGGGGTCGGAGATGATCTTGCCCGCTCGCCCGAAGGCAAGAGGGCTGGATTGAGAGTGAAAGATAGATCAACCATGATTGAATGGCGGATTAGACTTGATGGGCCGAATCGCCTAATTCTGCTCCTATCGCATTTGAAATTAAACATAGACTCTGGCAAAATAAGCACATTTAAAAAAAGGGGGGGGGGGGGGGTGAAGCAAAAATTGAGGATTTGAGAGGTAAAAATTACAAATATACCCCGGTGGCTCAGCACTTCAACTCCCCCTCCCATTCCGTATCCGACCTCTCGGTCCTGGGCCTCCTCCACGGCCAGAGTGAGCAACACCGCAAGTTGGAGGAACAGCACCTCATATTCCGCTTGGGGAGTCTGCATCCTCTGGGCTTAAACATTGAATTTTCTCATTTCTGTTAACCCTGGCTGCCTCCTCCCCTTCCCACCTCTCCCTCAGCCCTCGGGCCCTGGCATTCCCTCTCTCTCTATCTCTCCCCCACCCAGGTCTCATTTTCACACTACAAACAGCTTACAATGGCCTGTTTCCTTTATCATCGATACTTTTTTGCATATCTTTCATTCATTGTTCTTTATCTCTCCACATCACCGTCTATATCTCTCGTTTCCCTGATCCCTGACCAGTCTGAAGAAGGGTCTCGACCCGAAACGTCGCCTATCTCCTTCACTCCTTAGATGCTGCTGCACCCGCTGAGTTTCTCCAGCTTTTTGTGTAACCCACAAATATATCATTGTTTCATAACTAAAGCAATTATTATCTTGATTTATCTGGAAAAATCACTTTAAATTTAAGGTCAGTACGTGACTGGATTGGTGGCATGGTGGCGCTGAGGTAGAGTTACTGCTTCACAGCGCCAGATACCTGGGTTCGATCCTGACTACGGGTGCGGAGTTTGTACGTTCTCCCCGAGACCTGCGTGGGTTTTCCCAAGAGATTTCTGGTTTCCTCCCACACTCTGGTTTGTAGGTTGACAAAAGTGCTGGAGAAACTCAGCAGGTGCAGCAGCATCTATGGAGCGAAGGAAATAGGCAACGTTTCGGCCCGAAACGTTGCCTATTTCCTTCAGGGTTTCGGCCCGAAACGTTGCCTATTTCCTTCAGGGTTTCGGCCCGAAACGTTGCCTATTTCCTTCACTCCATAGATGCTGCCGCTCCCGCTGAGTTTCTCCAGCACTTTTGCCTACCTTCATCTGCAGTTCCTTCTTAAACAGGTTTGTAGGTTAATTGGTTTGGTATAAATGTTAACAAAATTGTCCCCAGTGTGTGCAGGAGAGTGTTAATGCACGGGGATCGCTGGTCGGCACGGACTCGGTGGGCAGAAGGGCCTGTTTCCGCGCTGTATCTCTAAAACTAAACGCCGTACTGAAGTCAGAAGTCTGTCAAGAATCTAAGCGCCTGTCCCACTTACGTGTCCTTGGCGCTCTAATTACGCGACCTTGTGGCCGCGTTGAGCCGTGACGGTCCCGCGCGACTTCATTCGACCGCACGGCCGTCTGGAGCGCGTGACGTCATTTGAAGGTGGACACAAAATGCAGGAGTAACTCAGCGGGACCGGCAGCATCTCCGGAGAGAAGGAATGGATGATGTTTCGTGTCGAGGCCAATCTTCAGTCTGAAAGAAGGGTCTCACCCATTGCTTCTCTCCAGAGATGCTGCCGGTCCCGCTGAGTTACTCCGGCATTTTGTGTCTATCTTCAATTTTCTTGAACCCCGCTCTGGGATTTGAAGTGGGGGCGGATCCGGATCCGGACCGCAACGGCCGTGAGCCCCAGGCCGAGCTCGGCAATCGTTTGCCCGCTTCTGCTGCTGTTGGAGGTGAGACGTTGCGTCGCGCCAGGGTCTTGGGCCTGTCCCACTTTGACCGTCAGTTCCGCGACAGGCCGTTGGCGAGCGAAGATTTTGTTCGCCACAAAAATGTCCGAGCCCCGCGCGATGTCACACACAACTACATACCCCTCCGCGCTTCTCAGTGGAACCGGCCCCACGCGGCTACAAGATGCCCGTGCGCCTCAACGCGATCTCGAGGTCACGTAATTTGCAAGGACACATAAGTGGGACAGGCCCTTAAGTCAAGTCAAGTCAAACAAACTTTATTGTCATTTAGAAATACATTGATATATGCAGTTCCAAACGAAATTCCGTTGCATTTGGCTCCCTGTGCAACACGATAATTAACAGAAGGATGAACATGGATAAAATGGATAAAAAGGATAAAAGGATAAATAGACAATGGTGGCAGCCCATTACATGGCATTCAGGAGTCTGATGGCTCGTGGGAAGAAGCTGTTGCAGAACCTTGATGTTCTGCTCCTTATGCTGCGATATCTTTTGCCCGAGGGCAGCAGAGTGAACAGTCGGTGATGGGGATGTGTGGGGTCTTTTATAATACTGCCGGCCTTAGACACGCAACGTTTGGTCGCAATATCCCCGATTGAGGGGAGAGAGGTCCCGATGATTTTTTCCGCTGTCCTCACCAATCTCTGCACGGACTTCCAGTCGGAGGCTCTACAGTCCCCAAACCAGACAGAGATACAGCTGGTCAAAATACTCTCTATGGTGCCCCTGTAGAAAGTAGTGAGGATGGGATGGGGGAGGTGAGCTCTTCTCATCCGGCGCAGAAAGTGCAACCGCTGCTGCGCTCTCTTAACTGTTGAAGAGATGTTATTCGACCAGGTCAGACTGTTAGTGATCTGCACCCCCAGGAACTTAGTGCTACTGACCACCTCCACGTCGCTGTCATTGATGCGAAGTGGTGAGGGACTGTGCTGGTTTTTTCTGAAGTCGACGATGACCTCCTTTGTTTTTTCAACATTCAGGATCAAGTCGCCAAAATCAATGGCTCTTGCCCAACGGGAGGTTAACCCTGCTGCTTCTGTAACCAGTGGCAGCATGACCTGTGATAGAGGCCTCACCACACTGTTCATTACTAGTACAAGGGTTGAATAAACTCAGCCAAACACAGAGTAAAATCCCCAGGTGTTGGAGAAGCTGCGTGTTAATGGGCGTTTGTACGTTCTCCCCGTGACCGCGTGGGTTTTCTCCGGTTTACTCCAAAGATGTACAGCTATGCGCTATTTTTTTTTTTAGTTTAGAGATACAGCACGTAAACAGGCCCTTCGGCCCACCGAGTCCGTGCCGACCAGCGATCCCCGCACACTAACACTATCCTACACACACACACCAGGGACAATTTTCACATTTACCAATCCAATGAACCTACAAACCTGTACGTCTTACGAGTGTGGGAGGAATCCGAAGATCTCGGAGAAAACCCACGCGGTCACGGGGGAGAACGTACGAACTCTGCACAGGCAGCACCCGTGGTCGGGATCGAACCCGAGTCTCCGGCGCTGTAAGCACTGTAAGGCAGCGACTCTACCGCTGTGCCACCGTGCGGCCCAATTGGTTTGGTATAATTGTCCCTAGTGTGTAGGATAGTGTTAGTGTACGAGGAGCGCTGGTCGGCGCCGACTCGGTGGGCCGAGGGGTCTGTTTTCTCTAAACAAAATAAACAAAATAATTTTGTTTAGAAGAAGGGTCTCGACCCGAAACGTCACCAATTCCACCTCTCCAGAGATGCTGCCTGAACCGCTGAGTTACTCCAGCGTCCTGTGTCTGTCTTCGATTTAAACCAGCATCTGCAGTTCTTTCCTACACATAAATTCTTGCTAATTCTTACCAAATGGACCACTGCAGTGAACAAACATAGAAAATAGGTGCAGAAGTAGGCCATTCGGCCCGTCGAGCCTGCACCGCCACTCAATATGATCATGGCTGATCATCCAACTCGGTATCCTGTACCTGCCTTCTCTCCATACCTGAGTTTCCTTGGGACCTGCCTTCTCTCCTGATCCCTCTAGCCACAAGGGCCACATCTAACTCCCTCTTAAATATAGCCAAACAGTGTTTAAGATTGTGATGCTAATGCACTCTCACCACTGGCCACGAGAGTGTGTTATATGTTTTAATTAGACATATTAAAGCCCATTAAAATTGAACCCCGATACAGAACTGATTATCTTTGGATCAATGGAAGAGGGAAGTAAACTAACTATATTCCAAGAGGCTTTTCTTAATTACGGTCTAATAACAGCAAAAAAACATACTCAAATTTTGGAAAAACGCAACCACGCCAACATTCAAAATGCGGATTTCAAACATGTCTGAAACGCTTCATCTTGAAGAAATGAGATTCCTCCTACTAGGCAAAGTAGACCAATTCTCAAAGACTTGGTCTCCTTTTATCAACTTTTTACAAGCATCTGGTGCAACATAACATAACCTCAGAAATTAAATGGTTTAGAACCAGGTGACGGATGGGCAAAAATACGAAATAGGTAGATCTCTCCTAATCTCTCTTTTCTTTACTTTCTCCTTCTATTTCAATCTTTTCAGCTTCTCATCTCTGTCCTTTATTTCTTTTGCTATCTGTCCTGTGTGGTATGGCTGCCCAGCCTGCAGCCGTATGTCTTTTCTTCTTTTCTTTTTTTTTTAGTGTGTTAAGTGTTTTGTTTGGAGCCTATTCTTTTTTATGTGGGGGGTGAGTGGGGGGGGGGAAAGGGGAAACTACTTTTCAGGGTCCCTACCTGGTTGGAGAGGCAGCTTTTTCTCCGGGCTGCATCTCCGACCCGATGCTCGCGGCCTACCAGCGGGCCTGGAGTGGCGTTTCCCGAGAAGACCGTCCAGGGCCTCGGCTTCGGCAGCGGCGGAGTGCTGGAGCGCCATCGCGGGGCGGAGCGGAGCGGGCGATGCCTTGCCTGGGTCGCCGCGCTGGAGCTCCGGTGAGCTGGGACCGCCCGAGCCAAACATCGCGGAGCCGCGGGACAGTGGAGCGGCCGGCTGCGGGCGGCAGCGCTGAACTTTAACACCGGGAGCCAGCGGAGGTGAGCTCCATTCAGCGCGGCCTTGTCGGCTCTGGAAGCCGCGGACTCGAGCGGGAAGCGGCCGTTCCGGGTGTACCAAGCCGCAGAGAGCACCACCACCCGGCGAGAACGGCCTGGAACATCGGGCCTCCGTGAAGGCAACTGTGGAGGCCTCAATAGGCCTGACTATGGGTGGACATGGGTTGGGGACTGGACATTGTGCCTTCCCTCATAATGGGAACCATTGTGGGGGGATGTTTTTATGTTTAAATCTCTTTATTATTGTTGTGTCTGTATTCTTTATTTTAAGTGCTGCATGGCAAGAAGCATTTCATTACACCAATTGGTGTGTGTGACAAATAAACTAACCTTGAACCTTGAACCGTGAACCTTGTCTCTACTCGCTTGTCTATCTATTCCCACACTCTTTATTTCTTTTTTCTTCCACTGTTCTTTTATTATTAAATCAAAAATACGAAGTTGTACAAGAATGGAAATATGTATGTGTGTATTAGGTACTCAAGTACCACACTATTGTACTTACTTCTAACAAAAAAAACCAAAAAACCCCCCAAAAAAAGACATATTAAAGCCCCTGTCCCACTTTCCCGAGTTACTCGGGAATTCTCCCGCGTTTTCCCCCTTGATTCAAACTCGGGGAAGTCCGTAGCGAGTCCGTAGATGTTTCGTAGCGGCTCGCAATGCCAGCCGTAGGTACTCGGGGCATCAGGCAAGGCGGGACATGTTGAAAAATGTCCACTAGTTAAAAAAAAATAGCCTCGAGTACCTACGGCTGGCATCTCCGAGTTTGAATCAAGGAGAATTCGTGGTTAACTCGGGAAAGTGGGACAGGCCCTTTATGGCTCTTCCATGTCAAATATGTCATTTCCATGTATTTGTAATATGTATTTGTGCAGCCCGCAAATGCGGCTCGTCCCAGACTAAGGTTCCTGTGGAGCTCAGTTCAACATGTGTGCAGATGACAGAAGTTAAGACCCTGGGGAAACAAACCCTTTGGAGCTTGGTGATCCTGTGTTCGCGAAAGAATGGATTTGGCATGTTGCCTGCTTTGCCAGGACAGCTGCTGCCTGCTTTGTGCTGTTCAACACTGTGAACTACCTAATGATGTCAGTCGTTGCACCCGGTGAAGGTCAAATGCTAGTTTGTTTGTCTATTGTGTCATATTGGCCTCCCAGCAACTTCCCATTCTGCTCCAAATTCTGAATCCGACCTTTCTGTCCTGGGCCTCCTCCATGGCCAGAGTGAGGCCCACCACTGTAAATTGGAGGAGCAGCACCTCATATTTCGCTTGGGTAGTTTACACCCCAGCGGTATGGACATTGACGTCTCCAATTTCAGGTAGTCCCTGCTTTCTCCCTCTTTCCCCTCCCCTTCCCAGCTCTCCCACAGCCCTCTGTCTCCGCCTCTTCCTTTCTTCTTCCCGCTCTCCCCCCCATCCCCACATCAGACTCGAAACGTCACCTATTCCTTCGCTCCATAGATGCTGCCTCACCCGCTGAGTTTCCGGAAGGGTCTCGACCCGAAACGTCACCTATTCCTTCGCTCCATAGATGCTGCCTCACCCGCTGAGTTTCCGGAAGGGTCTCGACCCGAAACGTCACCTATTCCTTCGCTCCATAGATGCTGCCTCACCCGCTGAGTTTCTGGAAGGGTCTCGACCCGATACATCACCTATTCCTTCGCTCCATAGATGCTGCCTCACCCGCTGAGTTTCCGGAAGGGTCTCGACCCGAAACGTCACCTATTCCTTCGATCCATAGATGCTGCCTCACCCGCTGAGTTTCTCCAGCATTTTTGTCTACCGTCGATTTTTCCAGCATCTGCAGCTCCCTCTTAAACACACTGCTCCAAATCACTTAATTACTTCATCTTCCGTATCCGTTGTTCAAGATGTGGACTCTTGTACATCGACGAGACCAAACGTAGACTGGGCGATCGTTTCGCTGAACACCTTTCCTCAGTCCACCTACCTGATCTCCCGGTGGCTCAACGCTTCAACTCCCCCCTCCCATTCCCACACTGACCTCTCTGTCCCTGGCCTCCTCCATTGTCAGAGTGAGGCCCAGCGCAAAATGGAGGAACAGCACCTAATATAGGGGTGGGAGATTGCAACCTTCACGTGGCCCGCCCTGTTTCAACAAATGCAATCTACCCAGTGTGCACAATGAAATTAGATAAAATAGAACAAGTTGTCCTACAACTTTAGGCTGTGCACGCCATACGCAAGAACAAGAAGCACCTCATATTTCACTTGGGCAGCTAACAAACCAGTGGTTTGAATTTGATTTCTCTAACCTCAAGTAACCCCTGCACTCCCTCTCTCTCTCGTTCCATCCCTCCCCCCTCCCCCCCTCCAAGTTCCTGATCTCACCCAACAAACAGCTAACATCGGTGAGACCAAGCGTAGGCTTGGCGATCGCTTCGCCCAACACCTCCGCTCGGTCCGCAATAACCAACCTGATCTCCCGGTCGCTCAGCACTTCAACTCCCCCTCCCATTCCCAATCCGACCTTTCTGTCCTGGGCCTCCTCCACGGCCAGAGTGAGGCCCACCATAAATTGGAGGAGCAGCACCTCATATTTTGCTTGGGCAGTTTACACCCCAGCGGTATGAACATTGACTTCTCTAATTTCAGGTAGTCCCTACTTTCTCCTCCCCTTCCCAGGTCTCCCACAGCCCTCTGGCTCCTCCTCTTCCTTTCTTCTTTCCGCCCCCCCCCCCCACCCTACATCAGTCTGAAGAAGGGTTTCGGCCCGAAACGTTGCCTATTTCTTTCGCTCCATAGATGCTGCCTCACCTGCTGAGTTTCTCCAGCATTTTTGTCTACCTTCGATTTTCCAGCATCTGCAGTTCCGTCTTAAATAAAAAGCTAACATTGGTTTGTTTCCTTGATCATCGTCACTTTTTTTGCACATCTTTCATTCATTTATTCTATATCTCTCTACATCACCGTCTATATCTCTCGTTTCCCTGTCCCCTGACTAGTCTGAAGAAGGGTCTCGACCCGAAACGTCACCTATTCCTTCTCTCCAGAGATACTGCCTGTGCCACTAAATTACTCTAGCATTTTGTGTCTATCTTCACATGTTTACTTCAATTGTAGTGACTGCTAATGCCCCTGTCCCACTTAGGAGGACCTGAACGGAAACCTCTGGAGACTTTGCGCCCCACCCAAGGTTTCCGTGCGGTTCCCGGAGGTTTTTGTCAGTCTCCCTAATGGTCGAAACTGACAAAAACCTCTGGGAACCTCCGGGAACCGCACGGAAACCTTGGGTGGGGCGCAAAGTCTCCAGAGGTTCCCATTCAGGGTTCCTAAGTGGGACAGGGGCATGTGAAGACAGAAATTTGCACACATGACAGATAATCGCTTTACACGTTGGCTGTGATGGATTAGACAGTGGGAGGAATTTTTGTTAGGTCATCAGATAAACTTTCTGCTTTTCTTCCAGTAGGTTCCTTTTCCTTCTGTATTTGGAGTAATAGAGTTACACAGTGTGGAAAACAGGCCATTCGACCCAGCCAGCCCACACCGACCGGCATGTCCCATCTGCAGTGGTCCCACTTGCCTGCGTTTGGCCCATATCCCTCTAAACCTGTCCTATCCATGCACCTACACCCGTCGTAACGTTCCTTAAACGCTGCAAATTGAATCACAAGATCGTTCAACTTGGAAGGGGGAATACAAATGGGGTCCAAGGGCGGTCGCGGTGGCGCAGCGGTAGAGTCGCTGCCTTACAGCGAATGCAGCACCGGAGACCCGAGTTCCATCCACACCACGGGCGCTGTCTGTACGGAGTTTGCACGTTCTCCCCGTGACCTGTGTGGGTTTTCTCCCACACTCCAAGGACGTGCAGGATTGTAGGTTAATTGGCTTGGTGTAAATGTGAAAATTGTCCCTAGCGGGTGTGGGGTAGTGTTGATCCGCGATAGCGGGGATCGCTGGTCGGCACGGACCCGGTGGGCCGAAGAGCCTGTTTCTGCGCTGTATATCGAAAACTAAACTAAATACTCCAAATGCAGTCTGATAAGCCTTGTAGAGCCTCAGCATTGCATCCTAGTGGAGGCCCAGCGTAGATTAGTGTCCTCAATCTCATGCGGACTATAGATTAGTGTCCTACTATTGCTCTGCCCACCGGCTTATTAGAGGCCTCTCTCTCCCCCTCTCTCTTCCCACCCTCCCCCCTCCCCCTCCCCCCTCTCTCCCTCCCCCATCTCCCTCTCCCCCTCTCCCTCCCTCTCCCTATCCCTATCCCTCTCTCTCTCTCTCTCTCTCTCTCTCTCTCTCCCCCCTCTCCCCTCCCCCCTCCCCCCTCCCCCTCCACCCCTCCCCCCTCCCCCCTCTCCCCCCTCTCCCTCTCCCTCCCTCTCCCCCCTCCCCCCTCTCCCCATCTCCCCCCCTCTCCCTCGCCCCTCTCTCCCTCCGCCCCTTCCCCCTTTCTCCCCCCCATCTGAAGAAGGGTCTCGAGCCGAAATGTCCCCAATTCCTTCTCTCCACAGATGCTGCTGAGTTACTCCAGCATTTTGTGTCTACCTTATCAACTCTCTCTCCACCTCTCCCCCTCTCCCCTCTCCCCCTCTCTCCCTCTCCATCTCCCTCTCCCGCCCCCCTCTCCCCCTCTCTCTCCCCCCTCTCTCTCCCCCCTCTCTCTCCCCCTCTTCCTCCCGCCCTCTCTCCCCCTCTCCCGCCCCCCCTCTCCCACCCCCCTCTCCCCCCCCTCTCTCCCCCCCCCCCCCCCCCGTCTGAAGAAGGGTCTCGAGCCTAAATGTCGCCAATCCCTTCTCTCCCCAGATGCTGCCTCACCCGCTGAGTTACTCCAGCATTTTGTGTCTACCTTATGAACATACTTGATACATAATCTCACGGTGACAATACAGTCTAAACGTGCTTTCCCTAGAAATTATTTCCAATACTGCAGGCGTTATGTAGACTCGGAAAATGTTGCCACGTCATTTATTCACTTATATACTGCAGGCGTTTACATTAATACACCAGCATAGTTATATCAAACACATTCCCACACTACTCCCCCACTCCCAAACCACAGAATGTTGTCATCCAAATTGCACAGGATTTTAACACTAACTTTAAACCTTTTTCCACGACTCTACTCTCAGAGTCTCTGTCTCTCACTGACTATGTCACAATGAAGGTAGACAAAAATGCTGGAGAATCTCAGCGGGACGGGCAGCATCTGTGGAGCGAAGGAATAGGTGACGTTTCGGGTCGAGACCCTTCTTCAGACTGATGTGGAGGTGGGGGGGGGGGGCGGGAAGAAGAAAGGAAGAGGCGGAGACAGTGGGCTGTGGGAGAGCTGGGAAGGGGAGGGGAAAGAGGGAGAAAGCAGGGACTACCTGAAATTGGAGAAGTCAATGTTCGTACCGCTGGGGTGTAAACTACCCAAGCGGAATATTAGGGGCTGCTCCTCCAATTTGTGGTGGGACTCACTCTGGCCATGGAGGAGGCCCAGGACAGAAAGGCCGGATTGGGAATGGGAGGGGGAGTTGAAGTGCTGAGCCACCGGGAGATCAGGTGGGTTATTGCGGACCGAGCGGAGGTGTTGGGCGAAGCGATCGCCGAGCCTGCGCTTGGTCTCGCCGACGTGGAGCAGCTGACACCTAGAGCAGCAGATGCAATAGACGAGGTTGGAGGAGGTGCAGGTGAACCTCTGCCGCACCTGGAACGACTGCTTGGGTCCTTGGATGGAGTCGAGCTGGGGGGGAGGTAAAGCGACAAGTGTGGCATCTCCTGCGGTTGCAAGGGGAAGTTCCCGGGGAGGGGGTGGGATCCAGATCCTTCCTTGGCCTTTTGACTGCTTGTCCTCGCTGTAAGTGCTGGCATTCCTTGCCGTGCTGTCCAAGGTACAACTCGCTGGAGTGAATTTAAAAAAAAACACTTGCTTTTCGATCCAGAGTAAACATGAAGGAGATGGTATAAGCATTTTTCTGCAATGTCTTTTCGTTCAAACATTGCTTAGAATTCAGGAAGGAACTGTGGATAAATGTGAGGTTATCCACTTTGGTGGCAAAAATAGGAAAACAGACTATTATCTAAATGGAGGCCGATTAGGAAAAGGGGAGATGCAGCGCGACCTGGGTGTCATGGTACACCAGTCATTGAAAGTAGGCATGCAGGTGCAGCAGGCAGTGAAGAAAGCCAATGGTATGTTAACTTTCATAGCAAAAGGATTTGAGTATAGGAGCAGGGAGGTTCTACTTCAGTTGTATAGGGTCTTGGTGAGACCACACCTGGAGTATTGCGTACAGTTCTGGTCTCCAAATCTGAGGAAGGACATTATTGCCATAGAGGGAGTGCAGAGAAGGTTCACCAGACTGATTCCTGGGATGTCAGGACTGTCTTATGAACAAAGACTGCATAGACTCGGTTTATACTCTCTAGAATTTAGGAGATTGAGAGGCGATCTTATAGAAACGTACAAAATTCTTAAGGGGTTGGACAGGCTAGATGCAGGAAGATTGTTCCCGATGTTGGGGAGGTCCAGGACAAGGGGTCACAGCTTAAGGATAAGGGGGAAATCCTTTAGGACCGAGATGAGAAGGACTTTTTTCACACAGAGAGTGGTGGGTCTCTGGAACTCTCTGCCACAGAGGGTAGTTGAGGCCAGTTCATTGGCTATATTTAAGAGGGAGTTAGATGTGGCCCTTGTGGCTAAGGGGATCAGAGGGTATGGAGAGAAGGCAGGTACGGGATACTGAGTGGGATGATCAGCCGTGATCATATTGAATGGCAGTGCAGGCTCGAAGGGCCGAATGGCCTACTCCTGCACCTAATTGCTATGTTTCTATGAACTGGCAGGCAATTATGAATTCAGAGATCATTTGCTTTTCTGGATAGAAAGGGCATACAGCATTTTTTCTTTCCAAACACAAAACCTGTATTGTAGGAACAATTTTTTATATAGCAGTTATCATTTTTAGTTTAAAAAAAAAAGAATTTAGAGATACAGCGCCCTGGAAACAGGCCCTTCGGCCCACCGAGTCCGCGCCGACCAGCGATCCCTGCACACTATGCTACACACACTGGGGACAATTTACAATTACACCATGCCAATTAACCCTTCAAAAAAACCTGCACGTCTTTGGAGTGTGGGAGGATACAGAAGTGCAGTTGGCATTATCTCAATGGGGTTAGGTTAGGTAAGGGGGAGGTACAGCGAGACTTGGGTGTCCTTGTACACCAGTCACTGAAAGTTGGCGTGCAGGTACAGCAGGCAGTGAAGATAGCTCATGGAATGTTGGCCTTCATAACAAGAGGATTTCAGTATAGGAGTAAAGAGGTCCTTCTGCAGTTGTATAGGGCTCTGGTGAGATCACATCTGGAGTATTGTGTACAGTTTTGGTCTACTAATTTGAGGAAGGACATCCTTGTGATTGAGGCAGTGCAGCGTAGGTTCACCAGATTGATCCCTGCGATGGCAGGGCTGTCATATGAGGAAAGATTGAAAAGACTAGGCTTGTATTCACTGGAGTTTAGAAGGATGAGGCGGGGTCTTATAGATACATATAAAATTATAAAAGGACTGGACAGGCTAGATGCAGGAAAAATGTTCCCAATGTTGGGCGTGTCCAGAACCAGGGGCCACACAGTCTTAGTATAAAGAGGAGGCCATTTAAGCCTGAGGTGAGAATACTTTTTTCACCCAGAGAGTTGTGAATTAGTGGAATTCCCTGCCACAAAGGGCAGTGGAGGCCAAATCACTGGATGGATTTAAGAGAGATTTAGATAGAGCTCTAGGGGCTAGAGGAATCAAGGGATATGGGGAGAAGGCAGGCACGGGTTATTGATTGGGGACGATCAGCCATGATCACAATGAACCTTAAGGGGTTGGACAGGCTAGGTGCAGGAAGATTGTTCCCGATGTTGGGGAGGTCCAGGACAAGGGGTCACAGGTTAAGGATAAGGGGGAAATCCTTTAGGACCAAGATGAGAAGGACTTTTTTCACACATGGAGTGGTGGGTCTCTGCAACTCTCTGCCACAGAGGGCAGTTGAGGCCAGTTCATTGGCTATATTTAAGAGGGAGTTAGATGTAGATAAGGGGATCAGAGGGTATGGAGAGAAGGCAGGTACGGGATACTGAGTTGGATGATCAGCCATGATCATATTAAATGGCGGTGCAGGCTCGAAGGGCTGAATGGCCTACTCCTGCACCTATTTTCTATGTTTCTATCTCAGAGAAAGGTCACGGGGAGAACGTACAAACTCCGTACAGACAGCAGCCGTAGTCGGGATCGAACCCGGGTCTCCGGCGCTGCAAGTGCTGTAAGGCGGGAACTCTACCGCTGCGCCACCGTGCCGCTCTTAGGTTGTTACAAATTAATGTGGCTCATTAATTAATTGCATCCATCCTATAATGAAGGGCTTTGCTAGTGTTGAGGTTCCCCTTATTGTGTCCGAAAACTAATGCTGGATTAATTCAGACCTTGTCGGCTCCAGCGTGGCACAGTGTTACATAAACAAGTAACAGAGAATGGGGAAGTAAAGAGAGAAAACTCTCAGAATTGCATCAGTCAAAGTCTATTTGCATTGCAAAAACACTCTTACTACTGAGGGAGTGCAGCGCAGGTTCACCAGGTTAATTCCCGGGATGGCGGGGCTGACATATGATGAAAGAATGGGTCGACTGGGCTTGTGTTCACTGGAATTTAGAAAGATGAGAGGATATCTTATAGAAACATATAATATTCTTAATGGATCGGACTGGCTAGGTGCAGGAAAAATGTTCCCAATGTTGGGGGAGTCCAGAACCAGGGGTCACGCAGTTTAAGAATAAGAGGTTAGGCCATTTAGAACTTGGAGAGCGGTGAATCGGTGGAATTCTCTGCCACAGAAGGCAGCGGAGGCCGATTCACTGGATGTTTTCCAGAGAGAGTTAAGGGCCTGTCCCACTTGGCCATCTGCAGGTGGCGCGCGAACATTTTGTACATCACAAAACCCTGGGGCGGACGCCACGCACCATGCGCGCATCACGTGCGTGTCACGAAGCGCAAATGACGGCCAAGTGGGACAGGCCCTTGTGTTAAAGAAGGAACTGCAGATGCTGGAGAATTGAGGGTTACACAAAAATCTGGAGAAACTCAGCAGCAGCATCTAAGGAGCGAAGGAGATAGGCGACGTTTCGGGTCGAGACCCTTCTTCAGACCCATTTATATAAAGGACAGACCCTTTATATTTAACTCTTTGGGCTAAAGCAATCAAGGGATATGGGGGGGAAAAGCAGGAATGGGGCACTGGTTTTGAATAAGGGGGATAAGGATAAGGGGGAAATCCTTTAGGACCGAGATGAGAAGGAATTTTTTCCCACAGAGAGTGGTGGGTCTCTGGAACTCTCTGCCACAGAGTGTAGCTGAGGCCAGTTCATTGGCTATATTTAAGAGGGAGTTAGATGTGGCCCTTGTGGCTAAGGGGATCAGAGGGTATGGAGAGAAGGCAGGTACGGGATACTGAGTTGGATGATCAGCCATGATCATATTGAATGGCGGTGCTGGCTCGAAGGGCCGAATGGCCTACTCCTGCACCTATTTTCTATGTTTCTATGAATGATCAGCCATGATCATATTGAATGGCGGTGCTGGCTCGAAGGGCCGAATGGCCTACTCCTGCACCTATTTTCTATGTTTCTATAACACATTCTTGTTACAACACAACATGATTAGCATTCATCTTCTTTGCTTTGGTGTGAAGTTCATTCAACCCACGGGGTATTTGCTTTTCCCACGACTGCACAATTGGAGACGTGCTGTGCGCTGCACTCCGCTACATGAGTTTCTCCCTCAGTTCCTCTACTCTTCTTCAGAATGCTCATTCGGAGCCGCACAGCGGGTGGGACTGCTGCCTCACAGCGTCAAAGACCCGGGTTTCCATCCTGACCACGGGTGCTCTCCGCACGGAGTTTGCACGCTCTCCCCGTGACCTGGGTGGGTTTTCCCCGGGCGCTCCGGTTTCCTCCCGCACTCAAAGACGTACAAATCTACTGGTTAATTGGCAAACAAGAATTTAATTGACCTATCTGGGACACATGACAATAAACTCTCTTGCCTTGATTTGACCATCGACTCCACAGTCAAAAAGGCCCAACAGAGGATGTACTTCCAACGGCAGCTGAGGAAACACAATCTGCCACAATCAGGCAACGATGGTCCAATTCTACACGGCCATCGTAGAGTCCGTCCTCACCTTCTCCATCGCGGTCTGGTGTGGCTCAGCCCCCAAGCACGACACCCGGAGGCTGCAGCGAATCGTCTGATCAGCAGAGAAGGTTATTGGCTGCAACCTTCCCCCCATCGATGAACCGTACACTGCAAGGGCCAGGAAGCGAGCGGGCAAGATCATCTCTGACCCCTCTCACCCTGGCCACAAACTCTTTGAATCACTTCCCTCTGGAAGGCGACTCCGGACTGTCAAAGCTGCCACAGCCGCCAGACGTAAAAACAGTTTTAATCCACGAGTAGTTGCTCTGCTCAACAGCCAAAAATCTGTAGCCTCCCTTTGATCTGGTCTTGTGTTGGTTCACAAGCTTGATCAATGGTGTTTTATCATTAATGTCTTATTATTATTAATATTTAGTGTTTTCTGAGTCATTCGTAACTGTCACTGTATGTCATGTTGTTACTTGTGGGCGGAGCACCAAGGCAAATTCCTTGTATGTGAATACTTGGCCAATAAACATACTTACTTGCTTACTTTGGTAAAAATTGTAAATGGTCCCCAGTCTCCGTGCAGACAAGATCAAACGCGTGTCCCTGGCGCTGGGAGGCAGCAACAGTCCCATTGCACCATTTTGTGCCCCCACCCCTCATACCCCCTTATAAAAAATAGGCTATTTATGAAGTGCAAAGATGTGGTCGCTGCAGGCAGTTTTATTTCACTCTTGGGTATCTGGCTGTTTTTGTTGGTGGCCGGGACCTCTGCTGATGGCGGGACTGTCATACGCTGAGAGAATGGAGCGGCTGGGCTTGTACACTCTGGAGTTTAGAAGGATGAGAGGGAATCTCATTGAAACATATAAGATTGTTAAGTGTTTGGACACACTAGAGGCAGGAAACATGTTCCCGATGTTGGGGGAGTCCAGAACCAGGGGCCACACACACAGTTTAAGAATAAGGGGTCGGCCATTTAGAACGGAGGTGAGGAAAAACGTTTTCACACAGAGAGTGGTGAGTCTGTGGAATTCTCTGCCTCAGAAGGCGGTGGAGGCCGGTTCTCTGGATGCTTTGAAGCGAGAATGGAGCGGCTGGGCTTGTACACTCTGGAATTTAGAAGGATGAGAGGGTGATCTTATTGAAATCTTTGAGATTATCAAGGGTTTGGACACGCTAGAGGCAGGAAACATGTTCCCGATGTTGGGGAAGTCCAGAACCAGGGACCACACACAGTTTAAGAATAAGGGGTCGGCCATTTATTCAAGTCATATCTAGTCACTTTTATTTCTATAGCACATTTAAAAAACAACTCTCGTTGGCCAAAGTGTTTCACATTGGTGGAGGTGCATTTAGAATGGAGATGAGGAACAACTTTTTCACCCAGAGAGTTGTGAGTCTGTGGAATTCTCTGCCTCAGAGGGCGGTGGAGGCCGGGTTCTCTGGATGCTTTCAAGAGAGAGCTAGATAGGGCTCTTAAAGATAGCGGAGTCAGGGGATATGGGGAGAAGGCAGGAACGGGGTACTGATTGGGGATGATCAGCCATGATCAGAGTGAATGGCGGTGCTGGCTTGAAGGGCCGAATGGCCTCTACTCCTGCACCTATTGTCTGTTGTCTGTCGAATCAGTGTTCTTCTCTTTCCTCCTAGATAATTATGTTGCCTGGGCTCAGTGCAGCAGGAAGGTGTGCGGGAAGTGGAGAAGGCTGAAAGACAATGTGGACCCAGTCACCCTGGCAAAGGACTGGACTTGCAGTCAGAACCCAGGTACGGAGTAATCTTCCCACAATAAGCAGGACGATGCTATTGTCCTCGTTCGCACGCCTTTCCCAGGTGGCGCAGCGGTAGATTTGCTGCCTTGCGCCAGAGACCCGGGTTCCATCCCGACCACGGGCTTTGCCCGTACGCTGTTTGTACGTTCTCCCCGTGACCCGCGTGGGTTTTCACCGAGATCTTCGCTTTCCTCCCATATTCCACAAAGGTGCACCTTTGCGGGTTAATTGGCTTGGTATAAATGTAAAAACTGCCCCAATTGTGTGTGTAGGATAGCGTTAGTGTGTGGGGGATCGCTGGTCTGTGCGGACTCGGTGGCTCGAAGGGCCTGTTTCCGCTCTTTTTTCTCCGAGATCTTCAGTTTCCTCCCACACTCCAAAGACGTACAGGTTTGCAGGTTAATTGGCTTGGTAAATGTAAAAATTGTCCCTAGTGGGTGTAGGATAGTGTTAGTGTGCGGGGATCGCTGGTCGGCGCGGACCCAGCTTCCACGCTGTACCTCTAAACTACACTAAAATCGTTAATCGTTGCCGAAAGTATACTTAATTATTGCAGTTGGAAATACATGCTAAAAGCTTTGGCCGATGTATTGTTGTCACCCTTCGATTCTCCAGCATCTGCAGTTCCTTCTTAAACATGAATAACATTGAGTTGCTCCGTTGCAGACGCACTGTACAACTCGTGTGACCTGCCTGAAGAAGCCTGGGACGGAAAAGACAACGACATTATTTACGCTGAGCTGGTTCCTGGTTCCATCGTGTGGGCCAAGCAGTCTGGATATCCATGGTAGGTCTATGAGTACACCATCCGTTCTCAACCATCCATCCAAATACCCTGAGAGAGCGGATGAAGAAAGGTCTCGACCTGAAACGTCACCCATTCCTTTTCTCCAGAGATGGTGCCTGACCCGCTGAGTTATGGGCCTGTCCCACTTTGCCCTCATTTGCGCCTCACTTACGTGTCATATGTAAAACAGGTCGGTGCGACGTTGCGCGCAAATCACGCGTCATCATGCCGTCTGGTGGGCGTGACGTCATTAGAATACCCTGCGGCGCCCGGCGACGCATGGTTACACACGGTGACGTAACCATGCGTCACCACGCGAGATGTCGGGACGCAGCGTGACGCACGGGTTGTCACGCACGGGTAGCGTGTGGTTTGCGTGGGACGGGCGCGTGGAGAGGTGTGGAGTTGCGAGCGGTATCGCGCGGAGCTCCAGGATTTTGTGCTGCATGAAATTCTCGCGCGCCAGCTGTGTGACGTATCACGCACGCACGCGGACACATTGGGTACACACGCTGACGCATTGGCATCGCACGCTGCTTCCCGACGTCTCACGTGTATCGCGTGGTGACTCATGGTTACGTCACCGTGCGTAACCATGCGCCACAGGGTATTCTAATGACATCCAGCGCACCAGATGGCACGATGGCGCATGATTTACGATCGACGTCGCGCGTAACAACGCGTCGACCTATTTTACAGATGACGCGTAAATGAGGCGCAAATGACGGCCATATGGGACAGGCCCTTTATTCTTTGTTTAATAGCCTGATGGCTGTAGGTACGAAACTACAGAAAGCGCCACGGGGGAGAGTGGGTGGCTGGCTTTGTGGTGCGAACGCAACGGGATTTCCTCAGGCCATGCTGAATAGATCGGATCAATGTTTATTTTGCCTCTGTTTCACACCCACTGTCAACAGATTGTATCAACTCATCAGGTAGGTCCTTCGTGATCTCACGTACAAAGTAGCGGAGGTTTTTATGGGCATAAAACCATGGCTGTGTTTCCAACTAATCGATTGCATTCGACAAAAGTTCCGATAAGGGTCCAGATTATGGGGAGAAGGCAGGAGAATGGGGTTGAGAGCCATGATCGAATAGCAGAGTAGACTCGATGGCCTAATTCTTCTTCTAGGCGGCCCGGTGGCGCAGCAGTAGAGTTGCTGCCTCACGGCGCCAGAGACCCGGGTTCGATACTGACTACGGGCGCCTGTCTGTACGGGGTTTGTACGTTCTCCCCGTGACCCGCGTGGGTTTGCTCCAGGATCTCTGGTTTCCTCACACGCTCCAAAGACGTTGGTTAATTTGCTTGGTATAATTGTAAATTGTCCCTAGTGTGTGCAGGATGGCGTTAGTGTGCGGGGATCGCTGGTCGGTGCGGACTGGGTGGGCCGAAGGGCCTGTTTCCAGTGACACTCAACGTTGACACTTGAGGGTCTGTCCAACTTACGCAACTTTTTCGGCGACTGCCGGCAACCGTCTCGGGTCGCTGAAAAATTTCAACATGTTGAAAATTCAGCGGCGACCAGAAAGATGCTACGACTCTTTGGGTGGCTAGGAGCGCTCTCACGACCATACAGACGTAACCGCTGGTGACATCCCGCGACATGTCGCTTGTATGGCCGTGAGTCGTCTTTCTGGTCGCCGTTGGGTTTTCAACATGTTGAAAATTTTCGGCAACCTGTGACGGGTGTCGGCAGTCACCGAAAATTTGCGTAAGTGGGACAGGCCCCTTTAATGAACTTGTTTGAGTTTGGAAAAGACTGATTTCTTTTCTTTCTTTTAAAATCTTTATATTAATTATTTTCAATAACAAAACCAAAAAAATAATGATAAACATAGCAGTGATATTGATACATAACGATCAGGATTACTTTAACAACAAGTATAATCTTAGCATGAATCCAGTGTCAAAATACACATTGGGTATAGACATAGAAACATAGACAATAGGTGCAGGAGTAGCCATTCGGCCCTTCGAGCCTGCACCACCATTCAATATGATCATGGCTGATCATCCAACTCAGTATCCCTTACCTGCCTTCTCTCCATACCCCCTGATCCCTTTAGCCACAAGGGCCACATCTAACTCCCTCTTAAATATAGCCAATGAACTGGCCTCAACCACCTTCTGTGGCAGAGAATTCCACAGATTCACCACTCTCTGTGTGAAAACAAAAATTCTCATCTCGGTCCTACAAGATTTCCCCCTTATTCTTAAACTGTGTGACCCCTTGTTCTGGACTTCCCCAACATCGGGAACAATCTTCCTGCATCTCGCCTGTCCAACCCCTTAAGAGTTTTGTTAAAGAAGGAACTGCAGATGCTGGAGAATTGAGGGTACACAAAAGGCTGGAGAAACTGAGCGGGTGCAGCAGCATCTAAGGAGCGCAGGAGATAGGCGACGTTTCGGGTCGAGACCATTCTTCAGTCTGAAGAGGGTCTCGACCCGAAACGTTGCCTATCTCCTTCGCTCCTTAGATGCTGCTGCACCCGCTGAGTTTCTCCAGCCTTTTGTGTACCCTTAAGAATTTTGTAAGTCTCTATAAGATCCCCCCCCCTCAATCTTCTAAATTCTACAAGCCGAGTCTATCCAGTCTTTCCTCATATGAACGTCCTGCCATCCCAGGAATCAGTCTCTGTTTGTCGTCAAGTCCGTTCCACCGCATAAAGGTAAGAGAATTATTATCACGGTTGGAGAGGAGACAATTTATGTTGTGTTAAAATATTGAATAAAGCTTCCCCAAGTCCTATCAAATTGAACCAAAGGTTCAACAATGTCACTGCTAATTCTTTCTAAATTTAAACATTGTTTCAGAGTACCAATGGAGTGTGGTCGGAGGATTAGAGCCTTTCCATGTAGATCTTCTGGCTTTGTACTACATTCATTGCCAGGGAAAGACTGATTTCAACTTGTTGTGTTATTGCCTTTAGGTGGCCAGCAATGGTGGAACATGACCCTCGGAGTGGGAAATACTTCATGTTTACAAGCGACTCCGATCAGTGTCCGGTCAGTGTACTTCTATCGCCACTAAACACCACGGCCTCAGTCCCCAATCCTCGCCACAGATGGCAGCGGAGGCCAATTCACTGGATGTCTTCAAGAAAGTTAGATTGAGCTCTTAGGGCCAACGGAGTCAAGGGATGTGGGGAGAAGGCAGGAACGGGGTACTGATCTTGGATGATCAGCCATGGTCACATTGAATGGTGGTGCTGGCTGGAAGGGCCGAATGGCCTCCTCCTGCACCTATTGTCTACTGCAGCGGTGGGGAACCTGTTCACGTTGGAATGCCGCATTAAACTAGCTGTAATCTAATAATCTACCAGGGCCGCATTCAATTAGATATACTACAAAATATACATGAATTTGTTAAAATAGCCCTCATGACTTACTAATGTTTTCCTTGTGGCCGTCAGTCGGGGGGGATTACTTTGTTGAATCTTCTTTTACTCTTTGGTATTTTAAATACGTTCATTTTAAGATTAAAATTAAAATAATAAAAGACGAACAAAAACATAGAAACATAGAATATAGGTGCAGGAGGAGGCCATTCGGCCCTTTGAGCCAGCACCGCCATTCAATATGATCACGGCTGATCGTCCACTTGCCTTCTCCCCATATCGTATAATAATATAACCATATATCCATATATCCCTTGACTCCACCAGCCCCTAGAGCTCTATCCAACTCTCTCTTAAATCCATCCAGTGATTTGGCCTCCACTGCCCTCTGTGGCAGGGAATTCCACAAACTCACAACTCTCTGGGTGGAAAAGTTTTTTCTCACCTCAGTCTTAAATGGCCTCCCCTTTATTCTAAGACTGTGTGTGGCCCCTGGTTCTGGACTCGCCCAACATTGGGAACATTTTTCCTGCATCTAGCTTGTCCAGTCCTTTTATAATTTTATATGTATCTATAAGATCCCCCCTCATCCTTCTAAACTCCAGTGAATACAAGCCTAGTCTTTTCAATCTTTCCTCATATGACAGTCCCGCCATCCCAGGGATCGATCTGGTGAACCTACGCTGCACTGCCTCAATCACAAGGATGTCCTTCCTCAACATATGAATAAACATATGAACAAACATGAATAAAAATAAAAGGATTTGTTCTACAAAATTTGGATTCATTCAAAAGGCCGCACTTAATAGCCTAGAAGGCCGCATGCAGCCTTAAGGCCGCAGGTTCCCCACCCCTTGGTCTATTGCCTGCCCTCTACCATTTCCTTGCATTTGTCATAATTACGTGTGGGAAGGAACTGCAGGTGCCAGTTTACACCAAAGATAGATGCAAAATGCTGGAGTAACTCAGCGGATCAGGCAGCATCAACTGGACAGAAGTAATGGGTGATGTTTCGGGAAGAAAGGTATCAACAATAGATAGTAGGTGCAGGAATAGGCCATTCGGCCCTTCCAGCCAGCACCGCCATTCAATGTGATCATGGCTGATCATCCCCAATCAGTACCCCGTTCCTGCCTTCTCCCCATATCCCCTGACTCCGCTATCTTTAAGAGCCCTATCTAGCTCTCTCTTGAAAGCATCCAGAGAACCGGCCTCCACCGCCCTCTGAGGCAGAGAATTCCACTCTCTGTGAGAAAAAGTGTTTCCTCGTTTCCGTTCTAAATGGCTGACCCCTTATTCTTAAACTGTGTGTGGCCCTGGTTCTGGACTCCCCCAACATCGGGAACATGTTTCCTGCCTCTAGCGTGTCCAAACCCTTAACAGTCTTATATTTTTCGATAAGATCCCCTCTCATCCTTCTAAACTCCAGAGTGTACAAGCCCAGCCGCTCCATTCTCTCAGCATATGGCAGTCCTGCCATCCCGGGAACTAACCTGGTGAACCTATGCTGCGCTCCCTCAATAGCAAGAATGTCCTTCCTCAAATTAGGGGACCTAAACTGCACGCAATACTCCAGGTGTGGTCTCACTTGGGCCCTGTACAACTGCAGAAGGACCTGTTTGCTCCTATACTCAACTCCTCTTGTTATAAAGGCCAACAGGCCAAAACTGCACACAATACTCCAGGGGTGGTCTCACTAGGGCCCTGTACAATTTGGGATCAGAAGTTTGCCAGTTGTGCACATTCGAAACCCTTAACAGTCTTATATGTTTCACTAAGATCCCCTCTCATCCTTCTAAACTCCAGAGTGTACAAGTCCTTGCTTTCTCCTTCCTTCCTCTCCCCTTCCCAGCTCTCCCACAGCCCTCTGTCTCCTCCTCTTCCTTTCTTCTTCCCGCACCCCCCCCCCCCCCCACATTAGCCTGAAGAAGGGTCTCGACCCGAAACGTCACCTACGCCTTCGCTCCATAGATGCTGCCTGGCCCGCTCAGTTTCTCCAGCATTTTTGTCCACCTTTGTTGTGACATAGTCAGTGAGAGACAGAGACTCTGAGAGCGCAGTCATTGAAAAAGGTTTAAAGAAGAGTGGCAAAGTCAAAAGAGTTTATTGTCGCGTGTCCCTGACAGGACAATGAAATTCTTGCTTTGCTTCAGCACAACAGAACATAGACGGCATTGACTATAGAACAGATCAGTGTGTCCATGTACCATTATATACGTAAATACACACATGAATGAATAAATTAAATTGATATAGTGCAAATAACAGATCAAGGGGTATAAGTGTTCAGAAGGGTCTCGACCCAAAACGTTCCCTATTCCTTCGCTCCATAGATGCTGCCTGACCCGCTGAGTTTCTCCAGCATTTATGTCCACCTAAGCTCTTGGGTATAGCTATTTCTTGGTGTGCGCTGTGTGACGCCCTTGCTTGGTGTACAGTGGGACACACTTGTTATTGTATGTTGTTTAAAGAGCATCACTGGTGAACAATGTGAAGCTGATCCATTGATGAATGTGCCACTAAAAACCTGGTGTTACTTTTCCAGTCAAAATACCACGTCACATTTTTCGACAACATCGTGACCCACGCATGGATTGCAGTATCACTGATAAAGAATTTCCAAGAAACTCCACGGGACAAAAGCATATCAGTGAGTAACGTTAAGCAGCAGAATTTCTCTTATACCTCTCGGTACGTTCTTTTGCGGTCAATATATTTTAAGTTAATGGACTGTCGGCACAGTGGCGCAGCGGTAGAACTACTGCCTCGGGTTCGATCCTGATTACGGGTTTGATTTTGTTTTAAAAAAAAATTATATTACTTGTCATTCGAACCTCAGAGAGGCTCGAACGAAACTCTGTTTCTACAAGCCGTACAGACAGAACAATTCATAAAAAAAACACACAGACAATTAACTTCACACAAACATCCATCACAGTGAATCTCCTCCTCACTGTGATGGAAGGCAAAGTCTTCTCTCTCCTCCCCGCACCATTTCTCTCCAGAGGTCGAAGACCCGGGCGGGCGGTGTTAAGTCACATGGCCATTGAGGCCGCGCCGGGCGATGTACGGCCCCGCTCTAGGCCCAAACGTCACAACGTTGGAGCCCCCGGCGGGCGCTGGAAAGTCCCGCGGCCATTAAAGCCGCGCGGGGCGATGTACGGTCCCGCTCCGGGTCGCTCCAACCCCGCGACACGGGCTGGAGAAGTTGTTTTGCGGGAGCTCCGGAGAGCGGTCTCCCACCCGGACCCGCGAGCTCCCGATATCCCGACAGTCTGTATGGAGTTTGAACGTTCTTCCCGTGGGTTTTCGCCGAGATCTCCGGTTTCCTCCCACACTCCAAAGACGTACAAAGTAATATTTCAAAGGAACATGAGCAAATTTGCAGATGACACAAAGCTGGGTGGCAGTGTGAACTGTGAGGAGGATGCTATGAGAATGCAGGGTGACTTGGACAGGTTGGGGGAGGTGGCCGATGCATGGCAGATGCAGTTTAATGCGGATAAATATGAGGTTATCCACTTTGGTAGCAAAAACTGGAAGGCAGATTACTACCTGAATGGCGTCAAGTTGGGAAAAGGGGAAGTACAATGGTATCTGTGGGTCCTTGTACATCAGTCTATGAAAGTAAGCATTCAGATACAGCGGCAGTGAAGAAAGGCATGTTGGCCTTTATAACAAGAGGAATCGAATATAGGAGCAAAGAGGTCCTTCTGCAGTTGTATAGAGCCCTAGTGAGACCACACCTGGAGTATTGTGTGCAGTTTTGGTCCCCTAATTTGAGGTAGGACATTCTTGCTATTGAGGGAGTGCAGCGTAGGTTTACAAGGTTAATTCCGGGGATGGCGGGACTGTCATATGCTGAGAGAATGGAGCGGCTGGGCTTGTACACTCTGGAGTTTAGATGGATGAGAGGGGATCTTATTGAAACATATAATATTGTTAAGGGTTTGGACACGCTTGAGGCAGGAAACATGTTCCCGATGTTGGGGGTGTCCAGAACCAGGGGCCACACACAGTTTAAGAATAAGGAGTAAGCCATTTAGAACGGAGACTCTCTTTTTCTCACAGAGAGTGGTGAGTCTGTGGAATTCTCTGCCTCAGAGGGCGGTGGAGGCCGGTTCTCTGGATGCTTTCAAGAGAGAGCTAGATAGGGCTCTTAAAAATAGCGGAGTCAGGGGATATGGGGAGAAGGCAGGAATGGGGTACTTGCTATTGAGGGAGTGCAGCGTAGGTTTACAAGGTTAATTCCCGGGATGGGGTACTGATTGGTGATGATGAGCCATTATCACATTGAATGGCGGTACTGGCTCGATGGGCCGAATGGCCTCCTCCTGCACCTATTGTCTGTTGTCTATTGCTAGATGGCTTGGTATAAATGCATAAATTGTCCCTAGTGTGTGTAGGATAGTGTTCTTCTTCATGCGTATGGCGTGCACAGCCTGAAGTTGGACGACAACTGGTTCTATTCGATCTAATTTGATTGAGCACGCCGGGTAGATTGCATTCGTCGAAACAGGGCGGACCAAGTGAAGGTTACAATCTCCCAACCCTATATGAGTTGCGGGGGTACACAAAAGGCTCCGACCCCAGGGTAACGTTAATGTGCGGGGATCGCTGGTCGGTGCGGCCTCGGTGGGCCGAAGGGCCTGTTTCGCTAAACTAGAACTAAACTGAAATATTGTCTTAGTGTCTCTTCCATTCGGAACATGGGATTCAATCATGACAACCAAGCCCCAAATCTCCGAAACAGTGCAGAGAAGTTCAAATACACTGGACCTACCTGCTTCTTCATCATTAAAATCTGGCCTCTGGGTACTTTGGTTTATCAAGTTGCCCGTTTGCCCCTGAAGCCTGCGCTTCAAATTCTGGAGGACTGAACGCAAGAAAGAAGGGTCCCGACTCCGAAACGTCTCCCATCCACGTCCTCCACACATGCTGTCTGGCCCGCCGAGTTACTCCAGCGTTAAAAGATTCCTGCATCTGCAGTTGCTCCTTGTGTCTCCTTCAGAAATCTAGGGCGACCCGTCGACCATTTGTGCCTCGGCAAGGCCGGCAGCATAATCAAGGACGAGTCGCAGCCTGGCCACTAGCTCTTCTCCCCTCTCCCATCGTGCAAAAAGGCATAGAAGTGTGAAAACACCTCCAGATTCCTGGTAGACAGAAATGGTGGAGAAACTCAGCGGGTGAGGCAGCATCTTTTGAGCGAAGGAAATAGGCGACGTTTCGGGTCGAGACTGATGTGAGGGTGGGGGGTGGGGGGGGGGGGGGTGGGAGGAAGGAAGAGGTGGAGCCAGAGGGCTGAGGGAGAGCTGGGAAGGGGTGGAGAAAGCAGGGACTACCTGAAATTGGAGAAGTCAATGTTCGTACCGCTGGGGTGTAAACTACCCAAGCGAAATATGAGGTGCTGCTCCTCCAATTTGCGGTTGTCCTCGCTCTGGCCCTGGAGGAGGCCCAGGACAGAAAGGTCGGATTGGGAATGGGAGGGGGAGTTGAAGTGCTGAGCCACCGGGAGATCAGGTTGGTTATTGTGGACCGAGCGGAGGTGTTGGGCGAAGCGATCGCCGAGCCTGCGCTTGGTCTCACCGATGTAGAGCAACTGTCCCCAGATTCAGGGGCAGTTTCTTCCCGGCTGTTATCAGGCAACTGAACCATCCTACCACAACCAGAGAGTGGTCCTGAACTATAATATACCTCATCAGTGACCCTCGGACTATCCTTGATCAGACTTTACCTTGCACTAAACGTTATTCCCTTGTCCTGTATCTGTACACTGTGGACGGCTCGATTGTAATCATGTGTTGTCTTTCCGCTGACTGGTTAGCATACCTCGGTACACGTGGCAATAAATCAAAAGAAGACACAAAATGCTGGAGTAACTCAGCGGGTGAGGCAGCATCTCACCTGAAATGCCGCCCGTTCTTTCTTTCCTGAGATGCTGCCTCACCCGCTGAGTTACTCCGGCATTTCGGATCTTATAGAAACTTACTTACAAACTTACAAAATTCTTAAGGGGTTGGACAGGCTAGATGCAGGAAGATTGTGCCCGATGTTGGGGAGGTCCAGGACAAGGGGTCACAGCTTAAGGATAAGGGGGAAATCCTTTAGGACCGAGATGAGAAGGACTTTTTTCACACAGAGAGTGGTGGGTCTCTGGAACTCTCTGCCACAGAGGGTAGTTGAGGCCAGTTCATTGGCTATATTTAAGAGGGAGTTAGATGTGGCCCTTGTGGCTAAGGGGATCAGAGGGTATGGAGAGGAGGCAGGTACGGGATACTGAGTTGGATGATCAGCCATGATCATATTGAATGGCGGTGCAGGCTCGAAGGGCCGAATGACCTACTCCTGCACCTAATTTCTATGTTTCTATGTATCTATCTGCAATTCTTTCTTAGACGTGGCTATATGCGGGCGCTGTCTGTATGGAGGTTGTACGTTCTCCCCGTGACCCGCGTGGGTTTTCTCCGAGATCTTCGGTTTGTTCCGACACTCCAAAGACGTGCAGGTTTGTAGGTCAACGGGCTTCGGTGAATGTAAGAATATACATTGCTAATTCAGTTTTCCTCCTCGTCCCAAACTGACGAGCTTGGGATTCAAACTGTGCTCGGAGCCTTGTGTTGCTGGGCACTGCCATGGTGCTTTGCATTTGAATGAAGACTTGTTGGCATGTTACCAAGCATTATGCATAAGCCTTCCTCTGTCCGTGGGCCCCACGTGGTCCTCCTCTGCATTGACACTGGGCTAGACAGTACTACACCCTGCCCTGGCAGTGCATTCGCTAACCCTCTTACTCCTGTTCCTGGAGGGTCCCTGTAACTGCAGCGACCTTTGGTGGTCCCACGAGGAAGATGCAGCGCGGAAACAAGCCCTTTCAGCCAACCGGGTCCGCGCCGACCAGCGATCCCCGCACCTTAACACTATCCTACACCCACTACGGACAATGTTTACATTTACACCAAGCCAATTCACCTACAAACCTGTCCGTCTTTGGGGTGTGGGAGGAAACCGAAGACCTCGGAGAAAACCGACGCAGGTCACGGGGAGAACGTGCAAACTCCGTGCAGAGAGCGCCCGTAGTCGGGATTGAACCCGGGCGTCCGGCGCTGTGAGGCAGAGACTCCACCGCGACCGTAGTCTACGGGGGGGTCGCTGGTCGGCACGGACTCGGTGGACCGAAGGGCCTGTTTCCGTGCTGTATCTCTAAAGTGATGTTTAAAGTCAACACAATGGGACAGCACCGGAGACCCGGGTTCGATTCGGACTCCGTTGCTGTCTGTGCAGAGTCTGCATGTTCTCCCTGTAACCGTGTGGGTTTCCTCCGGGTGCTCCGGTGTCCTCCTACATCCCAGAGACGTGCAGGTTTGCGGGTTAATTGGCCTCCACAAGTCACCCCGGCGTATGAAGAACATTGAACCAGAGTGAACGAGCGATCGCTGGTCGGCGTGGACTCGGTAGGATAAATGGCCTGTTTCCATGCTAAACTAAACTTTAAACTAAACATAGAAACATAGAAATTAGGTGCAGGAGTAGAGGCCATTCGGCCCTTCGAGCCTGCACCGCCATTCAATATGATCATGGCTGATCAACCAACTCAGTATCCTGTACCTGCCTTCTCTCCATACCCCCTGATCCCCTTAGCCACAAGGTCCACATCTAACTCCCTCTTAAATATAGCCAATGAACTGGCCTCAACTACTCTCTGTGGCAAAGAGTTCCAGAGACCCACCACTCTCTGTGTGAAAAAAGTCCTTCTCATCTCGGTCCTAAAGGATTTCCCCCTTATCCTTAAGCTGTGACCCCTTGTCCTGGACCTCCCCAACATCAGGAACAATCTTCCTGCATAAAGGGCCTGTCCCACTGTACGAGGTAATTCAAGAGCTCTCCCGAGTCTAAACAAAAAATCAGACTCGTGGTAAGCACGTAGAATGGACGTAGCGGGTACGTCGGAGCTCGGGGACGTCTCTTAGCGGCTGGTAATGCTAACGGCAGGTACTCGGGAGACGCGGTAAGCTCATGAAGACTGGTGAAGATTTTTCAACATGTTGAAAAATGCCCACGAGAGCCCCGAGTACCTACAAGCGGCTATTACCGTAATTCTCCGAGTTCGAATCAGGGGAAACTTGGGAGAACTCTTGAATTAGCTCGGACAGTGGGACAGAGCCTTAAACAAAGTGAAATCAAATGTAGTGGTCTTTGAATGACGACGTGTTGATCCAGTGTTGGCACGGTGGCACAGCGGTCGAGTTGCTGCCTCACAGCGCCGGAGACCCGGGTTCGATCCTGACTACGGGTGCTTGTCTGTACGGAGTTTGAACGCTTTACCCGTGACCTGCGTGGGTTTTCTCCGAGATCTTCAGTTTCCCCCCCCCCACACTCAAAAGAGTTTGTAGTTTCATAACAAGAGGATTTCAGTACAGGAGTAAAGAGGTTCTTCTGCAGTTGTATAGGGCTCTGGTGTGACCACATCCGGAGTATTGTGTACAGTTTTGGTCTCCTAATTTGAGGAAGGACATCCTTGTGATTGAGGCAGTGCAGCGTAGGTTCACCAGATTGATCCCTGGGATGGCGGAACTGTCATATGAGGAAAGATTGAAAAGACTAGGCTTGTATTCACTGGAGCTTAGAAAGTTGAGGGGGGATCTTATAGAAACAGAAACATATAAAATTATAAAAGGACTGGACAAGCTAGATGCAGGAAAGATGTTCCCAATGTTGGGTGAGTCCAGAACCAGGGGCCACAGTCTTAGAATAAAGGGGAGGTCATTTAAGACTGAGGTGAGAAAAAACATTTTCACCCAGAGAGTTGTGGATTTGTGGAATTCCCTGCCACAGAGGGCAGTGGAGGCCAAGTCACTGGATGGATTTAAGAGAGAGTTGGATAGAGCTCTAGGGGCTAGTGGAGTCAAGGGATATGGGGAGAAGGCAGGCACGGGTTATTGATAGCGGACGATCAGCCATGATCACAATGAATGGCTGTGCTTGCTCGAAGGGCTGAATGGCCTCGTGCATCGATTTTCTATGTTTCTATGTATCTGTACACTGTGGACGGCTCAATTGTAATCATGTGTTGTCTTTCCGCTGACTGGACAGCTCGCAACTAAACCTTTTCACTGTACACATAACAATAAACTGAACTAAACTAGTTGGTGAGCTAAATATCATTTCCTTTTATGTTTTAAAACATTTTAATTTCCTGTATTATTGCAATAAAAATATTGTAGAGTATATTTATTTGTGGGAATGAAGGTCTAAATGGTAATGTTTTTTGTTATCTGTGGGAAGCTTGTGCCCTTACGCCCATATTATTATTATTATTATTATCATCGTTGAAAACATTAGCGACGCAGTGGCGCTGGTTTCCGACGGGAACGGTGACGGACGCACCACACATCTCCGTCCCCCAGTTCCTGCGGACTTCCGCCGCTGGAAGTGTAGGATTTTGGTGTGTGCGTGGTTTATCATCACTCCTTGCAACGCCGTGCACGGCAGCGATCGCCTCTTCTACTGAAGTGGGGACGGCCGTTGCCTCGCTACTTGCGACACTCCTTGCACGGAGGCGTGGAATGCCACCGCAATTGAGGTCGGGGGGGGGGGGGGTGAGGGAGAGAAGTAGCTCGGGTGGCTGAGCGGCCGCCGGGCCGGACAGCGGAACCAGCCGCCACCTTAGCTCCTTCTGCCGGTCCCCGCTCACCTCTGGCAGCTCTCCGTCTAAAAACCTCTCTCCTGCCGCTCGCTGGCGTCACTCGTGTCCTTAAATTCCGACAGCGCGATTGAGGTTACTCGGCTGTGGGAATTTAAGGATTTGCAGGAAGCCGCTGACATGAGCGAAGTCGGGAAAGTAGGCTCATCCGCCCTTTGACAGGTCTTGTGTTTGGTCCTGCTGGGGGTCCACAGCCCCCCTCCTCACCTGGCAAACCAGCTGGGAGCGACGGTTTAGTCGCCGACTAGCCGACCATGGAGCAGGTAGCGGGGGATTACATGGTATCCGTGGCGGGGGGAACACCCCCCCCCCCCGACCAGACTATAGTTCAAGAAGAACTGACCGCACTGTATTTGTCTTACACCTAGAAACGTGATTTTGCAAAGAGAATAAATGCTGGAAAGAAGATGGCTGAAGCAGCTCAGAAAGTGAAAATACAGGTACGCAACCACCTTTGACCTCTTCTTCTTCTTCCTTCGTGTGGAGGGCGTGCGCGGCCTAAAGTTGTCGGGCAACTTGTTCTATTTGATCTCCCGTTTGATTGCATTAGTCGAATCAGGGCGGACAAAACGCGTGAAGGTCGCAATCTTCCCCCCCCCCCCCCTTTGACTTGAAGTTCAGAAACATCAAAAATAGGTGCAGGAGTAGGCCATTCGGCCCTTCGAGCCTGCACCGCCATTCAATGTGATCATGGTTGATCATCCACGATCAGTAACCCCGTTCCAGCTTTCTCCCCATATCCCTTGATTCCATTAGCTCAAAGAGCTCTATCTAACTCTTTCTTGAAAACATCCAGTGAATCGGCCTCCACTGCCTTCTGTGGCAGAGAATTCCACAGATTCACAACTCTCTGGGTGAAAAAGTTTTTCCTCATCTCAGTCCAAAATGGCTGACCCCTTATTCTTAAACTGTGTGTGACCCCTGGTTCTGGACTCCCCCAATCTTTAAGAGCCCTATCTAGCTCTCTCTTGAAAGCATCCAGAGAACCGGCCTCCACCGCCCTCTGAGGCAGAGAACTTCACAGACTCACCACTCTCTGTGAGAAAAAGTGTTTCCTCATCTCAGTCCTAAATGGCTGACCCCTTATTCTTAAACTGTGTGTGGCCCCTGGTTCTGGACTCCCCCAACATGGGGAACAATTTTTCCTGCATCTCGCCTGTCCAATCCCTTAAGAATGGTATATGTTTCTATGTTTCTTAGAATTCCCAGGTAGACAGAAATGCTGGAGAAACTCAGAGGGTGCAGCAGCATCTATGGAGTGAAGGAAATAGGCAACGTTTCGGGCCGAAACCCTTCTTCAGAATTCCCAGTATGTTTTATATGTTTCTATAAGATTCCCAGCTCATCCTTCTAAATTCCAGTGAATACAAGCCCAGTCGACCCATTCTTTCATCATGTGCCAGTCCCGGCATCCGGGGATTATCCTGGTGAACCCACGCTGCACTCCCTCATTTGCAAGAATGTCCTTCCTCAAATTAGGAGACCAGAAACTGCACACAATACTCCAGGTGCGATCTCACTTTAAAATTGGCATGGCTGTCACCTCTGGTATCTTCTGAAGATATTTAAAGGGGGTGAACCTCACCATTAAAAGGTGAGTTTAACTAAATTAAAGCGGGTCTTCCTTGACCTGGCAACAATAATATTGATGGATAGAAGAGCAGGCAAACTAGACAGCTATTTCAGGCATTCGGTTACTAAATAAAACACACCCAGGCTAGTTTCAGAACAGGTTAGGTAGCGAGCTAGACTATCTCATCAATGTGCTGACGCTCATATCTCCAGCCCCAAGTCGGAGCTCTATCAAACTTGTGTGCTAATTTTTATTCTGTATGGAATGATACAGTGTGGAAACAGGCCCAACTCGCCCACACTGGCCAACATGTCCCAGCTACACTAGTCCTACCTGCCCGCTTTTTGGCCCCTATCCCTCCAAACCCGTCCAACTGTTTCTTAAACGTGGGGATAGTGCCAGCCGCAACTACCTCCTCTGGCAGCTCGTTCCATACACCTACCGCCCTCTGTGTGGAAAAGTTACCCCTCAGATCTTTTCCCCTTTAAAAAAGAACTGCAGATACTGGTAAAATCGAAGGTAGACACAAAATGCTGGAGTAACTCAGCGGATCTCTGGAGAGGAGAGAAGGGTCTCGACCCGAAACGTCACCAATTCCTTCTCTCCAGAGATGCTGCCTCACCCGCTGAGTTACTCCAGCATTTTGTGTCTACTATCCATGGACCTGTGTAACTGTTTCTTAAACATCCCTGCCTCAACTACCTCCTCCGGCAGCTCGTTCCATAAACCCACCACCCTTTGTGTGGAAATGTTACCCCTCAGATTCCTATTAAATATTTCCCCCCTTCACCTTAAACCCATGTCGTCTGGTCCTCGATTCCCCTACTCTGGGTAAGAGATTGTACCCGATCTATTCCTCTCATGATTTTGTACACCTCTATAAGATCGCCCCTCATCCTCCTGCGCTCCAAGGACTAGAGACCTTGCCTTCTCAGCCTCTCCCTGTGGCTCAGACTCTCTAGTAAATAAGTAAGTAAATAAGCACGTTTAAATCAACTCACGTTTAAACCAAAATGCTTTACATAGAAGAAATAATTAAGTTTCCGTACATCCATAGAATTTTTTTTTTTTCAAAGTCCTGGCGACATCCTCGTAAATCGTCTCAGTACCCGTTCCAGCTTTGAATCATTTGGCCGTGCACGAATGGAAAGGTCATTGAGGTCTTTTCAACAATCCTAAATCTTGGCCGAACTCCACTTCACTCACCTGCAGTGGAAAGGCAACGACTGCAGGAGATTCAAGGGCCTGTCCCACCAGCATCCGACTCCATGCGATGAGCGCGATCAAACTAGAAGCGGGGGCCGCGCGGAGGTCGGGTGATCCCCTGTACAGGGCCGTTCCCACCAGCATGCGCCTGCATGCGGCAAGCGCGACCAAACCGGCAGCGAGGGCCGCGCGGAGGTCGGGTGAGTGGTGCAACGCGGCGCAAAGTGAGGCGAACTTGGAGCGAAGTCTTAAGGTAAGTTCGCCAGGACAGAGAAGGGCACACAGAGAGGGGCACAGAGGCACACACACAGAGGGCTATGGAGCCACACACATAGAGGGTCACGGAGGCACGATGTTGGGGCGGTGTGTAATGCGTCGAGGCGACTGCGAGCCGACAAGCCGTTGCTGCGCGAAAGTTTTGAACACGGTCAGTTTTTCGGAGCCCTGCGCGATGTTGGGACGAACTCCGCACAATTCCGCACGGCTCCGGCGATCGAAGTGGGACCGGCCCCGCGGCGCCGGACGGCTCAAGCGACCACGTTAGGTCGCGCTAATCGCATGGAGTTGCATGCTTGCACGGAGTAAAGGGCCTGTCCCAGTTGGCCCGTCATTTGCGCCTCATTTACGTGTGAAGTGTAAAATAGGTCGACGCGCCAGCACAGCCGTCCAGTGTGCGCGTGACGTCATTAGAATACCCTGCGGCGTGTGGCAGGACATTGAGGTAAGGACGTTGACGCACGGTTGCCTAACCAGACGTCACCGTGCGATACACGCGAGACGTTGGGACGCCAGAGTGCGACGCCAATGCGCCAGCGTGCGTACGCGATATGTCACACAGGTGGCACGCCAGGATTTCGTTACTCTACGAAATCCTGGAGCGCCGCGCGATACCGCATACGATTTCACGCCTCACCGTGTGCAACCCACGCGTCACGACGCGTCGACCTATTTTACATATGAGGCGCGAATGACGGCCACGTGGGACCGACCGTTTACGCCTCTCCCCTTTCTCACGGTGTTAGACATGTAACACGGAGATGATTCAAGGGCAAAATACCTGCCGTGCCCTGCCCTGCCCTGTCATGCCCAGTGGTTTCACAATATGGCACAGAACCACATCCTGCTCTTTGGTGGGAGAGTGAAGGCGGAAGTGAAGGTCCAGACAGGTGAGTGGAACAGAAGAGGTGAGGTCAAAGGTCAACCGGAGTTGAAGTGCTGATCATATTCCCAATCTGACCTTTCTGTCCTGGGCCTCCTCCATGGCCAGAGTGAGTCCCACCGCAAATTGGAGGAGCAGCACCTCATATTCCGCTTGGGCAGCTTACACCCCAGCGGTGTGAACATTGACTTCTCCAATTTCAGGTAGTCAATAGACAACAGACAATAGGTGCAGGAGTAGGCCATTCGGCCCTTCGAGCCAGCACCGCCATTCAATGTGATCACGGCTGATCATCCCCAATCAGTACCCCGTTCCTGCCTTCTCCCCATATTCCCTGACTCCGCTCTCTCTTGAAAGCATCCAGAGAACCTGCCTCCACTGCCCTCTGAGGCAGAAAATTCCACAGACTCACAACTCTCTGTGTGAAGAAGAATTACTCCAGCATTTTGTGTCTTTCCTTGGTAAACTAGCATCTGCAGTTCCTTGTTTCCACAATTGATAAAAACACTGCCAATGTGTCCCTTTATTCTGTGTCCTCTGGGGGGGGGGGGGGGGGGAGGGTGTGTGTGTGTGTGTGTGTGTGTGTGTGTGTGTGTGTGTGTGTGTGTGTGTGTGTGTGTGTGTGTGTGTGTGTGTGTGTGTGTGTGTGTGTGTGTGTGTGTGTGTGTGTGTGTGTGTGTGTGTGTGTGTGAGTGAGTGAGTGCGTGTGTGGGTGTGTGTGTGAGTGTGTGTGCGTGTGATGAAGGGTGTGTGTGTGTGTGTGTGTGGGGGCGTGTGTGTGATGGAGGGTGAGTGTGTGTGAGTGTGTGTGTGATGGAGGGTGAGTGTGTGCGTGTGCACATGCGAGGGGTGCAGAGCACTACTGAAGTTCTTTGTCATTGTTGGATTTGGCAGGAGCGACTCCCTCTGTTTGGATTTGCTGTCAGATACAAGGGAAACGGAGAAGCTGAACTTTCTGAAGATTATTCCAGTCAGGAATCGCTAGGTAACCATGACAAACTCCCAGAGTCTCCAACACGTTGGCGCCGACGAGAGGCACTGTTTTATTTGGCAAGTGCATTCTCTACAAAATAACCTCATTCAAAGGTGTGACATTTTAAAACCAAACACGGAAATAACTTGTAGCGCAGACAAACGCGACCAATGAGGGCGGTTTGCTAGGAACCACATGTCAAGAGTCAAGAGTGGGTTATTGTCACACACGTCCTAGACAGAACAATGAAATTCGTACTTGCAGCAGCTCAACAGAACGAGTAACCGCGGTGGGTTCGGGGGAACTGCAGGTGCTGGTTTAAACCGAAAACAGACGCAAATGGTCAGCGGGTCAGGCAGCATCTCTGGGGGGAAAAAGGACCCGAAACGTCACCTATTATTTTCTCCAGCGAAGCAGCCTGACCCGCTGAGTTACTCCAGCCTTTTGTGTCTGTCTGGGATGTATACATCATGCTCTATAAACAATATAATAAACGAGACATATATGTGCATCTGCACTTCCATTTTTTAGGTTTCGGTTTATTCTTGTCATAAGATACAAGATACATTTATCTGTCACACGTGCCAATTGGCGCAGTGAAATGTGTGTTCACTATACACTTAAAATATAGTACACAGCACACGATAGAGTCCAACATGAAACAGCCCCACACAGCAGAACCAAAGTTTCCCACCGTGAGGGAAGGCGCCAAAGTTCAGTCCTCTTCCTCTGTTCTTAATGTTCTCCCGAGCCCTCCGCAGTCGCCGCTACGGGTGGCCCGATATTCAGGCCCGCTCGCCGGGAGGGAACTCCGACGTTGGACCGGGCTTGGACCTGCGAATCGGCTGCTTCTTACCAGAGTCCACCCCCCCCCCCCTCCCCCCCCCCCCCACGTGTATCGAGGTACAGCGAAAACCTTCGCTTTTGCACGCTGGCGGATTAGATCAGATTAACAGTTGATCGGTGCGGGTGTCCGGGGTTACGGGGAAAAAGCAGGAGAATGGGGTTAGAAAGGAGAGATAGATCAGCCACGAGTAGACTTGATGGGCCGAATGGCCTAATTCTGCTCCTATTACACATGACCTTTATACTATACATAAATATAACTCAAGTACAATAGGTAGAGCGTAGGGGAAGATGCAGAGCGCAGAATATACAGTAGTTCTCAGCATTGTAAAAAGCCCCGTCCCACTGGACGAGTTCATTCAAGAGATCTCCCCGAGTTTTGCCCCGATTCGAACTCGGAGATTTACGGTAATGGCCACTCGTCGGTACTCGGGGCTCTCGTGGACATTTTTCAACATGTTGAAAAATCTTCACGAGTCTTCCCGTGCTTACCTGCCGTTAGAGAGTCTTCCCGAGTACCTGCCGTTAGCGTTATGAGCCGCTAAGAGACGTCCCCGAGCTCCGACGTACCCGCTACGTACATTCTACATGCGTACCAAGAGTTAGATTTTTTAATAAAACTCGGGAGAGCTCTTGAATGGACTCGCACAGTGGGACAGGGCCATAACGCACCAGTTCCATGGACAAAATCCAATGTCTGCAATGGGATAGAGATGGCTCGGACTCTAGTTTATGGAAGGACCATTCAGAAGCCTGATAACAGAGGGGAAGAAGCTGTACCAGTGTCTGGTGGTGCGCGCTCTCAAGCTTCTGTATCTGGGACAGGAGCTGAATGAATGAATAAGTTTATTGGCCAAGTATGTAGGCATACAAGGAATTTGCCTTGGTGCTCCGCTCACAGGGAGGAGAAGGAACGACCGGGTTGGGATAGGTCTTGGAATATGTTGCCCGCTTTCCCGAGGCTACGTGGTGTAGATGGTGTTGGGGGAAGTCCAGAACCAGGGGCCACACACAGTTTAATAATAAGGTGTCGGCCATTTAGACGGAGACGAGGAAACACTTTTTCTCACAGAGAGTGGTGAGTCTGTGGAATTCTCTGCCTCAGAGGGCGGTGGAGGCCTGTTCTCTGGATGCTTTCAAGAGAGGGCTCTTAAAGATAGCGGAGTCAGGGGATATGGGGAGAAGGCAGGAACGGGGTACTGATTGGGGATGATCAGCCATGATCACATTGAATGGCGGTGCTGGCTCGAAGGGCCTATTCCTGCACCTACTATCTATTGTTGATACCTTTCTTCCTGAAACATCACCCATTACTTCTGTCCAGTTGATGCTGCCTGATCCGCTGAGTTACTCCAGCATTTTGCATCTATCTTCGGTGTAAACTGGCACCTGCAGTTCCTTCCCACACGTAATTATGACAAATGCAAGGAAATGGGAGGGCAGGCAATAGACCAGGGGTGGGGAACCTGCGGCCTTAAGGCTGCCTGCGGCCTTCTAGGCTATTAAGTGCGGCCTTTTGAATGAATCCAAATTTTGTAAAACAAATCCTTTTATTTTTATTCATGTTTGTCCATATATTATTCATATGTTGAGGAAGGACATCCTTGTGATTGAGGCAGTGCAGCGTAGGTTCACTAGATCGATCCCTGGGATGGCGGGACTGTCGTATGAGGAAAGATTGAAAAGACTAGGCTTGTCTTCTGGGGAGAAGGCAGGAACGGGGTACTGATTGGGGATGATCAGCCATGATCACAGTGCACATTAATAGCCCATTATCTGTCTATTTGAATGAATGAATAGTTTATTTCGCTCATACATTACAAAGAACAAAACTTTACCATCTGTGTGAATATGAACCAACACTGAATCCATTTCACACAACGTTCAAATAATCACTGACTGAAAAAGGAATAGGCTGAAGCCACAAAGCTTATTTTTGCCTATCATAGAAACATAGAAAATAGGTGCAGGAGTAGGCCATTCGGCCCTTCGAGCCTGCACCGCCATTCAATATGATCATGGCTGATCATCCAACTCAGTATCCCGTACCTGCCTTCTCGCCATACCCTCTGATCCCCTTAGCCCCTTAGATTTTTTTTTTGATATTCTGGGGTTATCTTATCCTATACAATCCATAGGATAAGATAACCCAGAATATCAAAAAAAAATCACTCTAAATTGTAATCCTTCCTTATTTTACATTTTAATCATTTTTCATTATAAGCCTTAATTATCCTTAATCGACAGAGAGCTACAAAATTTCAACTTGTAGCGGCACCATACGTGGGGAATAAAGGTGAGGTCGGGTCAAATGGTTGTATATTCAGTCGTGCCACGTTAGGTGGGTGTGCTAACCATGTTACAAGGTTGCTGCAGCTCAGCGAGGTTGTACTCTCGGGCTCAGCTACCTGTTGACTGCTTGAGGTCTCGAGGTGAGATGACCTGAAGTACCAGGACACTCCCTCTAGCCCATGCCTGCCCTCGGTATCTCCAGACGAGGGTTCGAGCACAAGTGGCCCGTGTTTAGGCTGACGCCATAAACTCATCACTAAGCCCGCTCCATAATTTGGCTCCCAAAACTGAGACCCATCTGTATAGTGTTACGGAAGGAACTGCAGATGCTGGAGAATTGAGGGTACACAAAAGGCTGGAGAAACTCAGCGGGTGCGGCAGCATCTAAGGAGCGAAGGAGATAGGCGACGTTCCGGGTCGAGACCCTTCTTCAGACTCCCGTATTCATGCCTTGTATAATTCTGTTGTGCTGAAGCAAAGCAAGAATTTCATTGTCCTATCTGGGACACATGACAATAAACTCTCTTCAATCTTGAATGGCGGTGCCGGCTCGAAGGGCCGAATGGCCTACACCTGCACCTGTGGTCTATTGTCTATTGTGCCAGTGGTGGGGAGTCTGGACTGGCTACATCGTTAACTCTCTGGAGTTTATTTCGGCCTTTTGGGCAGAGCGGTTCGGAAACCAAGCTGCCATGAATCAACCAACATTGACCTCATTGTTTTGTGCCTTAGAAATTTATTGGAACGTCAGGGAGACACAGAGATCCACATCCAGGGAGGTCAAAGAGGATCGGAATGAGGTAGGTTTCGGCAAAGCGTTCAAACAAAGATAAGTTCATGGACTTCCGGGCCGCTGGCTATTTGTGCAGTCTTGGAGAGCCTGTGTTCTATATACAGTGCCCTCCATAACGTTTGGGACAAAGACCCATCTTTTTCTTTATTTGCCTCTGTTCTCCACAATTTGAGATTTGTAATAGAAATCACGTGGTTAAAGTGCACATTAAGGCAATTTTTATACATTTTGGCTTCACCATATGGAAATTACAATAGACAATAGGTGCAGGAGGAGGCCATTCGGCCCTTCGAGCCAGCACCGCAATTCACTGTGATCATGGCTGATCATCCCCAATCGGTACCCCGTTCCTGCCTTCTCCCCATATCCCTTGATTCCACCAGCCCCTAGAGCTCTATCTAACTCTCCCTTAAATCCATCCAGTGATTTGGCCTCCACTGCCCTCTGTGGCAGGGAATTCCACAAATTCACAACTCTCTGGGTGAAAAAGTTTTTTCTCACCTCAGTCTTAAATGGCCTCCCCTTTATTCTAAGACTATGTGGCCCCTGGTTCTGGACTCGCCCAACATTGGGAACATTTTTCCTGCCTCTAGCTTGTCCAGTCCTTTTATAATTGTTTATGTTTCTATAAGATCCCCCCCTCATCCTTCTAAACTCCAGTGAATACAAGCCTAGTCTTTCAATCTTTCCTCATATGACAGTCCCGCCATCCCAGGGATCAATCTCGTGAACCTACGCTGCACTGCCTCAATACAGTGCTCTCCATAATGTTTGGGACAAAGACCCATCACTTATTTATTTGCCTCTGTACTCCATAATTTGAGATTTGTAATAGAAAGAAAATCACATATGGTTAAAGTGCACATTGTCAGATTTTATAGATTTTGTCATTTTTATACATTTTGGTTTCACCATGTGGAAATTACAATAGACAATAGGTGCAGGAGTAGGCCATTCGGCCCTTCGAGCCAGCACCGCCATTCAATGTGATCATGGCTGATCATCCCCAATCAGTACCCCGTTCCTGCCTTCTCCCCCATATCCCCTGACTCCGCTATTTTTAAGAGCCCTATCTAGCTCTCTCTTGAAAGCATCCAGAGAACCGGCCTCCACCGCCCTCTGGGGCAGAGAATTCCACAGACTCACCACTCTCTGTGAGAAAATATGTTTCCTCCGTTCTGAATGGCCGACCCCTTATTCTTAAACTGTGGCCCCTGGTTCTGGACTCCCCCAACATCAGGAACATGTTTCCTGCCTCTAGCGTGTCCAAACCCTGAACAATCTTATATGTTTCAACTGTGTTACAGCGGTGTTTATACATAGTCCCCCCATTTCAGGGCACCATAATGTTTGGGACATATGGCTTCACAGGCGTTTGTAATTGCTCAGGTGTGTTGAATTGCCTCCTTAATGCAGGTATAAGAGAGCTCTCAGCACCTAGTCTTTCCTCCAGCCCTTCCGTCACCTTTGGAAACTTTCATTGCTGTTTACCAACATGAGGGCCAAAGTTGTGCCAATGAAAGTCAAAGAAGCCATTATAAGACTGAGAAACAGGAATAAAACTGTTAGGGACATCAGCCAAACCTCAGGCTGACCAAAACCAACTGTTTGGAACATTAAGAAGAAAGAGAGTACTGGTGAAACTTACTAATCGCAAAGGGACTGACAGGGCTCTGCGAGTGGCTGCCCTACCAGCAGCGTGTTAGTTATTTCTACTTTCATTGTTTTTTTTAGTATGGCTAAATGTGTGTTTTAATGTCGCTCGGTGTGTCTTGTGTGGGGGGGGGGGGGGGGGTAAGGGGGAATGTGTGTGTGTGTGTATATACGAGTGTGTGGATGTACGAATGTGTGTATGTACAAGTGTGTGTATATAGGAGTGTGTGTGTGTATACGAGTGTGTGTGTGTATATACGAGTGTGTGTGTGTATATACGAGTGTGTGTGTGTATATACGAATGTGTGTGTATATACAAGTGTGTGTGTGTGTGTGTATGTACAAGTGTGTGTGTATATACAAGTGTGTGTGTGTATGTACGAGTGTGTGTATATACAAGTGTGTGTGTATATACGAGTGTGTGGATGTACGAATGTGTGTATGTACAAGTGTGTGTATATAGGAGTGTGTGTATATACGAGTGTGTGTGTGTATATACGAATGTGTGTATGTACGAATGTGTGTGTATATACAAGTGTGTGTGTATGTACGAGTGTGTGTGTATATACAAGTGTGTGTGTGTATATACGAATGTGTGTATGTACAAGTGTGTGTATATAGGAGTGTGTGTATATACGAGTGTGTGTGTGTATATACGAGTGTGTGTGTATGTACGAGTGTGTGTGTGTGCGAGTGTGTGTGTGTATGTATGAGTGTGTGTGTGTGTGTATATATGAATGTGTGTATATATATATATAGATATGTGTGTGTGTGTGTGTATGTCTGTATACGAGTGTGTGTGTGCATATACGAGTGTGTGTATATGAACGTGTGTGTATATACACTAGCTATAACATGGAACGTCATACATTAAAGCACATTTCATGTATTGATACAATATAATTTATCTTTATTTATAGGATAGTGCAATCAAGGTGCCTATTGTGGCCAAAACTCAACCGGAGAAGGCCAGAAACGAGAAAGGGAAGTACTGAATTGTATATGTGTTGAAACATCTAGATGAAGAGCCAAAGCCACCAGTGTGGGGTGTGAAGAAGGGGCAAGAGGAGTAAAAACACTAGATAAATCCACAATTCTTGACCAGGGGGAATTTGAGAGGGTTTTGTAAATACGTTGCCACTTCTTCAGTTTGGAGACGGGTTCAGTTTCATCAGACTCTCCACGATTCACATTGTTGAATCCAGCTCTATTCATAAGTGAGACAGGCCCTTCGGCCCAACTTGCCCACACTGGCCAACATGTCCCATCTACACCTTATGTATTTATTGAATTGATAGTTCGGTATTTTTGCTTAAGGGCCTGTCCCACGATGCAAATTTACCCAAGAGCTCTCCCGAGTTTAAAAACAAAAAAAATCAAACGCGTGGAACTTCATCACGAGTATTTTTTTAATCTTGGAAATTTTTCACACTGTTGAGAAAACTTCACGAGTTTCCCGAGTACCTGCCGCTAGCGTTACGAGCCGCTAAGAGACGTCCCCGAGCTCCGACGTACCCGCTACGTACATTCTACATGCTTACCACGAGTTTGATTTTTTTTTTTTAACTCGGGGGAGCTCTTTGGTGAACTCACATTGTGGGACAGGCCCTGTACAATATTCTGTTGTGCTGCAGCAGGCAAGGATTTTATTGTCCTCCCTGGGACACGTGACAATAAAACTCTTGACTTGACTTGACTACACCAGTCCCACCTGCCCGAGTTTGGCCCACAACCCTCCAAACCTGTCCTATCCATGTACCTCTCCCACTGTTTCTTAAACGTTGGGATAGTCCCGGCCTCAACTACCTCCTCCGGCAGCTCGTTCCATACACCCACCACCCTTTGCATGACAAGATTACCCCTCAGGTTCCTATTAAAGGGCCTGTCCCACTATCAGGGCCTCTGCCGAGTTTGCCCCTGACTCATACTCGCAGCATGGTCGTCACGAGGTTGTAGGTAGGTCGTAGCCGGCCGTGACGCTAGTCGTAGGTACTCGTGGCATCAAGTAGGTCGGGGCGTTTTTTCAACATGATGAAAAATGTCCACGAGTAAAAAAGGTCGTGAATTAGGTCGTGAAAGTGGGACAAGTCCTTCAGTCTTTTCCCCTTCACCTTAAACCTATGTCCTCTGGTCCTTGATTCCCCTACTCTGGGCAAGAAACTCAATGAGTCTACCCGATCTATTCCTCTCTTGATTTTATACACCGCTATAAGATCGGTCCTCGTCCTCCGAAGATCCAAGGAATAGAGACCCAGCTTAAAAGATCCTAGATTCAAGATCTCATGGCATTAATCAGGCGGGGAATTTCCTCCTGGTGCCCCTGTAAATATTTATCTAACTAACATAGTTTGTCTGGTAATTGTCACATTTGCAACATCTCTGACATCGCAAGAATGACTGAGCAGAAGTATGTACTTGGCTCACTTCCACAGTGACAAAGCCAGTGAACGTCAGCTTTATTCCCTTAATTTAGTTTACATTCGCTGGTCGGCGCGGACACGGTGGGCTGAAGGGCCCAGGCAGTTGTGAATTTGTGGAATTCCCTGCCACAGAGGGCAGTGGAGGCCAAGTCACTGGATGGATTTAAGAGAGAGTCAGATAGAGCTCTAAGGGCTGGTGGAGTCAAGGGATATGGAGAGAAGGCAGGCACGGGTTATTGATTGGGGACGATCAGCCGTGATCACAATGAATGGCGGTGCTGGCTCGAAGGTCCCAATGGCCTCCTCCTGCACCTATTGTCTATGTTTCTATGTTTCCGAGCTGTATCGCTAAACTAAACTGAACTAAACTCAGGCCTGCACAATCTGGCAACGTCCTTGTAAAGCTTTCGTAAGGTTTAGTTTGGAGATACAGCGTTGGAAACAGGCCCTTCGGCCCACTCCTCTACAGATGCTGTAGAAAGGAACTGCAGATGCTGGTTTTTCGAGCCTGCACCGCCATTCAATATGATCATGGCTGATCATCCAACTCAGTATCCCGTACCTGCCTTCTCTCCATACCCCCTGATCCCTTCCTCAGACTCCAGCGACCTATCCACCTTATCGGAGACCTTCGGACTATCTTCCAATCGGACTTCCTTAGACTTTACCCAGCACTAAACGTTCTACCCTTTATCCTGGACTGTACACTGTGGATGGCTTAGACAATAGACAACAGGTGCAGGTGTAGGCCATTCGGCCCTTCGAGCCAGCACCGCTATTCAATATGATCACGGCTGATCATCCCCAATCAGTACCCCGTTCCTGCCTTCTCCCCATATCCCCTGACTCCGCTATCTTTAAGAGCCCTATCTAGCTCTCTCTTGAAAGTATCCGGAGAACCGGCCTCCACCGCCCTCTGAGGCAGAGAATCCCACAGACTCACAACTCCCTGTGAGGAAAAAGTGTTTCATCGTCTCCGGTTTATACCGAAAATAGACACAAAGTGCTGGAGTAACTCAGTGGGTCAGGCAGTGTCTCTGGAGAAAAAAGATTGGTAACGTTTTAGGTCAGGAAGAAGGAGCGTCCCGACCCAAAAGATCACCCATTCTTTTTTTCCAGAGATGCTTCCTGTTCCGCTGAGTTACTCCAGCACCTTGTGTTACCCCTCCACAGATGCTGCAAGACCCACTGAGTTCCTCCAGCTCCGAATGTTTTAGAAACATAGAATATTGGTGCAGGAGTAGGCCATGCGGCCCTTCGAGCCAGCACCGCCATTCAATATGATCACGGCTAATCATCCAAAACCAGTACCCCGTTCCTGCCTTTTCCCCGTATCCCTTGATTCCGTTAGCCCTAAGAGCTAAATCTAACTTTCTTCAAAAACATCCAGTGAATTGGCCTCCACTGCCTTCTGTGGCAGAGAATTCCACAGATTCACAACTCTGGGTGAAAAAGCTTTTCCTCATCTCAGTCCTAAATGGCCGACCCTTTATTCTGAAACTGTGTGTGACCTGGTTCTGGACTCCCCCAACATGGGGAACATTTTACCTGCATCTAGCCTGTCCAATCCCCAAATACCATGTGCTCTAATTTTCCACACTAATGTCTTGTGTGGGACCTTGTCAAAGGCTTTTTGAAAGTCCAGATACACCACATCCACTGGCTTTCCCTTATCCATTCTACTTGTTACATCCTCAAAAGATTCCAGAAGATCATAGAAACATAGAAACATAGACAATAGGGGCAGGAGTAGGCCATTCGGCCCTTCGAGCCAGCACCACCATCATTGTGATCATGGCTGATCGTCCCCAATCAATAACCCGTGCCTGCCTTCTCCCCATATCCCTTGACTCCACCAGCCCCTAGAGCTCTCTCTATCTCTCTCTTAAATCCATCCAGTGACTTGGCCTCCACTGCCCTCTGTGGCAGGGAATTCCACAAATTCACAACTCTAGTCAAGCATAATTTCCCTTTCATAAATCAGTGCTGACTTTGACCAATCCCGTCGCTGCTTTCCAAATGTGCTGCCGTGACATCTTTAATAATCGACCCCAGCATCTTCCCCACTAACTGGTCTATAATTCCCCGCTTTCTCTCACAACTCCTTTCTTAAAAAGTGGAGTAGCATCGGCTCCCCTCCAGCCCACCGGAACTGGTCCATTGTCGAGATTCTGTCGTCTGCAAGTTTTTGAGTATCCGACTAATGATCACGTTGTCTTCAAATGTAGATGTGGAACAAATTGACGGTGAGCCGAAAAAGCGCCGGAAACCGGAATCTCCGGTGCGGAAGGAACTTCTGGCTCGGCCCAAACGATTTAGAGACCCGACACTGAAAACCAGCAGCGCCAGGAAAGGTCAGATAAAGAGAGGTTGAATTCCCCCCAGTTGTAGCCCGAGCTACAGAGCCCTAGTGAGACCGCACCTGGAGTATTGTGTGCAGTTTTGGCCTGTTGGCCTTCATAACAAGAGGAGTTGAGTCTAGGAGCAAAGAGGTCCTTCTGCAGTTGTACAGGGCCCTAGTGAGACCACACCTGGAGTATTGTGTGCAGTTTTGGTCCCCTAATTTGAGGAAGGGCATTCTTGCTATTGAGGGAGTGCAGCTTCGGTTCACCAGGTTAATTCCCGGGATGGCGGGACTGTCATATGCTGAGAGACTGGAGCGGCTGGGCTTGTACACTCTGGAGTTTAGAAGGATGAGAGGGGATGTCATTGAGGCATATAAGATTATTAAGGGCTTGGACACACTAGCGGCAGGAAACATGTTCCCGATGTTGGGGGAGTCCAGAACCAGGGGCCACACACACACAGTTTAAGAATAAGGGGTAAGCCATTTAGAACGGAGACAAGGAAACACATTTTTTCACAGAGAGTTGTGAGTCTGTGGAATTCTCTGCCTCAGAGGGCGGTGGAGGCCGGTTCTCTGGATGCTTTCAAGAGAGAGCTAGATAGGGCTCTTAAAGATAGCGGAGTCAGGGGATATGGGGAGAAGACAGTAACGGGGTACTGATTGTGGATGATCAGCCATGATCGCATTGAATGGCGGTGCTGGCTCGAAGGGCCAAATGGCCTCCTCCTGCACTTATTGTCTATTGAGTGGAGTGTAACAAGTTGTCTAACAACTTTAGGCTGTGCACGCCACACGAAAGAAGAAGAAGTGGAATGTAAAGATGAAACGGCTGAATATTGTTCGGTATTTCCACAGATTCAAAGTGCTGGAGTTTTAAATTACTATCAAAAGTATTAACCATATAACCA
>CAUPSL010001331.1:27500-37500 GCA_963514005.1 Raja brachyura | reverse complement strand
TGGAAGGCGACTCCGGACTGTCAAAGCTGCCACAGCCAGACATAAAAACAGTTTTTATCTACTCAACAGCCAGAAATCTGTAGCCTCCCTTCGATCTGGTATTTTGTTGGTTCACATGCTTGATCAATGGTGTTTTATCATTAATGTCTTATTATTATGAATGTTTTGTGTTTTCTGAGTCATTCGTAACTGTCACTGTATGTCATGTTGTTACTTGCGGGCGGAGCACCAAGGCAAATTCCTTGTATGTGAATACTTGGCCAATAAACTTACTTACTTAGAAGGATGAGAGGGGATCTTATTGAAACAGATAAGATTATTAAGGGTTTGGGCACGCTAGAGGCAGGAAACATGTTGGGGGAGTCCAGAAGCAATAACCCTCTCTGGCTAAACCCCTCCCTTCACCACCTCCAGTTGAAATTCCAGTTGGAATATTTTGGAGGACCTAGTAACCAAGAACCAACCAAGAAGAACCAGGGGCCACACACACAGTTTAAGAATAAGGGGTCGGCCATTTAGAACGGGGACGAGGAAACACTTTTTCTCACAGAGTGTTCTGAGTGTGGAATTCCCTGGGCAGTGGAGGCCGGTTCTCTGGATACTTTCAAGAGAGAGCTAGATAGGGCTCTTAAAGATAGCGGAGTCAAGGGGGATATGGGGAGAAGGCAGGAACGGGGAACTGATTGGGGATGATCAGCCCTGATCACATTGAATGGCGGTGCTGGCTCGAAGGGCCGGATGGCCTACTCCTGCACCTGTTGTCTTTTGTCTATATTGTCTAAAGATGGAATTTGAAGGTAGTGTTAAAATCCTGTGCAATTTGGATGACAACATTCTGTGGTGTGGGAGTGGGGGAGTAGTGTGGGAATGTGTTTGATATAACTATGCTGGCGTATTAATATAAACGCCTGCAGTATATAAGTGAATGGTAGACATATAATAGTATATATTGTCTATTGACCAGCGATCCCCGCACACTAACACTATCCTACACACACCGGGGACAATTTGCCGATTAACCTACAAACCTGCACGTCGTTGGAGTGTGGGAGGAAGCCAAAATATCTCGGAGAGAACCCACGCGGTCGCAGGGAAAACGTAAAACTCCGTACGTGTGCGTGTACGGGGATTGCTGGTCTGTGCGGACTCCGAGGGTCTGTTTCCACGCTGTATCTAAATTAAACTAATCTAAAAAACTCATCTGCAAACTCTGGTTTACCTAAAAAGACACATAATGTCCTTGTGTTAAAGAAGGAACTGCAGATGCTGGAGAATCGAGGGTTACACAAAAGGCTGGAGAAACTCAGCGGGTGCAGCAGCATCTAAGGAGCGAAGGAGATAGGCGATGTTTCGGGTCGAGACCCTTCTTCAGACTGGCTAGGGATCAGGGAAACGAGAGATGTAGACGGTGATGTGGAGAGATAAAGAACAATGAATGAAAGATATGCAAAAAAGTATCGATGATAAAGGAAGCAGGCCATTGTAAGCTGTTTGTGGTGTGAAAATGAGACTTGGGTGGGGGAGAGATAGAGAGAGAGGGAATGCCAGGGCCTGAGGGCTAAGGGAGAGGTGGGAAGGGGAGGAGGCAGCCTGGGTTAACAGAATTGAGAAAATTCAATGTTCAAGCCCAGAGGATGCAGACTCCCCAAGCGGAATATGAGGTGCTGTTCCTCCAACTTGCGGTGTTGCTCACTCTGGCCGTGGAGGAGGCCCAGGACCGAGAGGTCGGATACGGATACGGAATGGGAGGGGGAGTTGAAGTGCTGAGCCACCGGGAGGTCGGGTTGGTTATTGCGGACTGAGCGGAGGTGTTCGGCGAAACGATCGCCAAGCCTCTGCTTGGTCTCACCGATGTAGATCAGCTGGCATCTGGAGCAACGGATGCAGTAGATGAGGTTGGAGGAGGTGCAGGTGAACCTCTTTCGGACCTGGAAGGACTGCTTGGGTCCCTGAAAGGAGTGGAGGGGGGAGGTGAAGGGATAAGTGTAGCATCTCTTGCGGTTGCAAGGGAAAGTGCCCGGGGAAGGGGTGGAGCGGGAGGGAAGGGAAGAATTGACAAGGGAGTTGCGGAGGGAGCGGTCTTTGCGGAAGGCAGACGGGGGGGAGATGGGAAGATGTGGCGAGTGGAGGGGTCACGTTGGAGGTGGCGAAACTGGCGGAGGACTATCTGTTGTATGTGCCGACTCGTGGGGTGAAAGGTGAGGACCAGGGGGACTCTGCCCTTGTTGCGAGTGGGGGAATGGGGGGAGAGGGCAGTGTTGCGGGGTATGGAGGAGACCCTGGTGCGAGCCTCATCTATAGTGGGGGAGGGGAATCCCTGTTCTCTGACGAATGAGGACATTTGTGATGACTTGGTGTGGAACACGTCATCCTGGGAGCAGATGCGGCGTAGACGGAGGAATTGGGAATAGGGGATGGAGTCCCATGTTCTTGTTAGTGAAGCGGGTCAGATGACTTTTCGGGTCGAGACCCTTCTTGAGAAATCCGCTGTCGGCTGGATTTAAGACTAACACCCATATTGAAGCAATGACCAAGGAGGCAGACCCACGCCTCGACTTTCTTAGAAGGCTTAGGAAGCTTTTACAGATGCTCCATAGGGAGCATTTTATCGGGATGCAGTTGGAAACGGCTCCGTCCACGACTGCAAGAAACTGCAGCCAATTGTGGACGCAGCCCAGACCGTCACACACACACACACACACACACACACACACAAACCAACCTCCCTTCCCAGCGACTCCATCCACACCTCGCGCTGCCTCGGCAAAGCCGGCAGCATCGTCACGGACCAGTCTCACCCCCCCCCCCCCCCGGCCACTCCCTCTTCTCCCCTCTCCCATCGGGCAAGAGGTGTGAAAACGAACGCGCACACACACCTCCAAATTCAGGGACAGTTTCTTCCCGCTGTTATCAGGCAACTGAACCATCCTACCACAACCAGAGAGCGGTCCTGAACTACTCTCTACCTCATCGGACTATCCTTGATCAGACTTTACCTCGCACTAAACGTTATTCCCTTATCGTGTATCTGTACACTGTGGACGGCTCGATTGTAATCATGTGTTGTCTTTCCGCTGACTGGTTAGCACTCAACAACAGCTTTTCTTTCACTGTACCTCAGTACACGTGGCAATAGACGGAACTGGACTAACGCATTGCTTCTTTCATCTACAGACCGTGGGGAGACTGCAAACTCATCTGGAGTTAAGAAGCCAGCACAGGGTCTTCTCCGAGCTAAGCCGAAAGCGGACAAAGCCTCAGCCTTTGGCCCAGGCAGGAGCGGCCCTTGTCGAAACCCAGCCCACGGCGCCATGCAGTCGAGGGCCGCCACGGACCTGAACGAGAAGGAACATTCAACGGAGCAGGAAGACACGACTGAAGACTCCTTCTTCATAACCCAGAAGAGCGTGGATTTTCCCGAGTTGTTTCCCGGAGCCGTGGAGGAAAAAAAGCAAGAGGTCGATTTGTTCTCGGATGATGACATGGACATTTTAACGTCCAAGAAGGCGGAACAAGATGAAGAGTTTGCCGAATTCATGTTTGAGGAGTGAACGCTGTCGCTGATTGGCCGTTTTGTAGAATTCCACCGCATTTTCAAGTTAACTTCTGAATTTAATTCTCAATTGTAGTTAATGCACACGGGCCATGTGTAGCCGCTGTTTGTTAGAAAGGTTGAGCACAGTAGGCATCTAGTTCGGGACTGTTGTGGAGTCGACACTTGCTTAGGCCGGAACCCGTTGGTTTCTGGCAGTAATGTTATGCCACGTGTTGGGAAAGTTATCCAGAAGTTTGTTGTTGAATCGCAGGATGTTCAGACTGCGAGCCGTAAATATTTCTTGCGGGAACAGCTCATGTTTGGATTGCAACCCTCTGGTTTGTTGCAGGCCCACCTCTCCTTCCAGCCGGTTTTCCAAAGTTTCACCGTAAGATCCCCACGGGTTCAGATTGAGATCGCGACTTGTTTGTGGCAGAGGCTACCAATCTCAGAGATTTATTTTGTCAAGAATACCATTGTGAATATGAGTGGCTCAGCGGTAGAGCAGCTGCCTCCGGTTCGATCCGGACCACAGGCGCCTGTCAGTCCGGAGTTTGCACGTTCTCCCCCTGCCCCGCGTTTGGGTTTTCCCCGAGATCTTCGGTTTCCTCCCGCGCTCCAAAGACGCACAGGATTTTGTCGGCTAATTGGCTCGGTGTGAATGCAAAATTGTCCCTAGTGTGTGTGTGTGTGTGTGTGTGTGTGTGTGTAGTGTTGGTGTGCGGGGATCGCTGGTCAGCGCAGACCCCCGTGGGCCTGTTTCCGCGCTGCATCTCTAAACTAAAAATACCACGTGCTTGTCTTGTGCGACTGAAGGTGGTTGTGCGACATGCGCCTGCTCTGGAGATGATAGCAGCTCGGGATATTTCAGACAGTAATTCACGGGGGGTATCGAATCTTCCCACAGTGATCCGGGGGGGAGGGAGTTACCACAAGCCCTGCATCCAAATGTATGGTGCTGATGTGAATAGCGTCAGTGTGCGGGGATTGCTGGACGGCACGGACCCGGTGGGCCGAAGGGCCTGTTTCCGGTCCGTACCTCCAAACTGAAATATGTAGTGCATTTTCAGTTCTGTCTTCTAAGGATTAGAGTTTAGAGACATTGTCGTGATAATTTTGTGTAGATAGGCTGCTGTAATCAAATCAGACACTCTTTAAAAGCCTGTGATTTATGTGTTAGGCGAGAGATATTAATAGGGCGGTTGCCAATATTATACATTGTCTCCCCAAAGGATCAATAATGCAGATCTGTGGCTTCCCTCACTTGCTCTTATTTAATCTTCCTGTTTATGCCCTGCCTAGTTTCCCGCACCTATGATAGTTTTAACCCCCCCCCCCCACCCTCGTATGTCTAGTTGCTGACTTGGAGCGATGTGGTCCAGTATTAGTTTAGTGCCACACAGCTGTAAGCGTTACATCTTGATGTTTGACAATTTCTCAAGACGCCTGCCATTTTATTCAAACTTGGTGGAAAAGTAAAATTTAAAAAAAAATTCCGAGTCTTATGTCATCATTTGCTGTTTCAGGTAGATTTTACACCATAGACAGTAGGTGCAGGAGTAGAGGCCATTCGGCCCTTCGAGCCAGCACCCACCGCCATTCAATGTGATCACGGCTGTTCATCCCCAATCAGTACCCCGTTCCTGCCTTCTCCCCATATCCCCTGACTCCGATATCTTTAAGTGCCCTATCTAGCTCTCTCTTGAAAGCATCCAGAGAACCGGCCTCCACCGCCCTCTGAGGCAGAGAATTCCATAGACTCGCCACTCTAATGTGAGAAAAAGTGTTTCCTTGTCTCCGTTCTAAATGGCTTACTCCTTATTCTTAACTTAATTTTCTTAATTTACTGTGCTACATGAAAAATGCACAGTGCAAAGTGCAAGCCAAGCACCACTGGCAAGTATGTAGAAGGGACCCGATTCCTTCGCTCCATAGATGCTGCCTCACCCGCTGAGTTTCTCCAGCATTTTTGTCTACCTTCGATTTTTCCAGCATCTGCAGTTCTCTCTTAAGGAAGTAAGATTTCATCAGTTCGTGAGTTCATAGGGGCAGAATTAGGCCATTCGGCCCATCAAGTCTACTCCGCCATTCAATCATGGGTGATCTATCTCTCCATCTGAACCCCATTCTCCTGCCTTCGCCCCATAACCCCCGACACCCGCACTAATCGAGAATCTATCAGTCTTGAGATCAGCCAAACATTTGAAACATAGAACATAGAAAAATAGGTGCATCAGTAGGCCCTTCGAGCCAGCACCGCCATTCAATATGATCATGGCTGATCATCCCCAATCAGTAGAACATTCCTGCTGTTTTTCCTCATCTCAGTACCAAATGGCCCACCCCTTATTCTTAAACTGTGACCCCTGGTTCTGGACTCCCCCAACATGGGGAACATATTTCCTGCATGTCGCCTGTCCAATCCTTTAAGAATGTTATGTTTCTAGAAGATCCCTTCTCATCCTAAATTCCAATGAATACAAGCCCAGCCGCTCCATTCTTTCATCATATGTCAGTCCCGCCATCCCGGGAATTAACCTGGCGAACCTACGCTGCACTCCCTCAACAGCAAGAATGTCCTTCCTCAAATTAGGGGACCAAAACTGCACACAATACCCCAGGTGCGGTCTCGCCAGGGCCCTGTACAACTGCAGTAGGACCTCCTTGCTCCTAAACTCGAATCCTCTGGCAATGAAGGCCGAGATTTCTTCACTGCCCGCTGTGATAGTTTTGTGATATGTGTATAATCTTTCAGTTTTAAACTTGAAATGTATTGAAATCCGTGTTTAACAAACGGTAAAACAAGTTTCCATGTGTAGGAAAGAACTGCAAATGCAAGTCTAAAACAAAGATAGACTCAAAATGCTGGAGTAACTCAGCGGGACAGGCAGACTGGAGAGAAGGTATGGGCGCCGTTTTGGGTCGAGACCCTTCTTCAGACTCCGATTCCATTTGGAAAATGTTAGAATGTTTCGTGACCCTTGTATAAAAAGCTGAATTAAATCATGGCGGAATCTATCCCTCTCAACCCCATTCACCTGTCTCCTCTCCATATCCCTAGACACCCGCACTTATCATGAACGTATCAATCTCTGCCTTAAAATTACTCTTAAAATTGACTTGGCCTCCACAGGCACCTGCGGCAATTATTTACACAGATTCGCCATCCTCTCTCTGAAAAAATTCCTACTCGTCTCCTTTCGAGAGGAGCGTCCTTTTATGCTGAGGCTGCGGTCTTCTGGTCCTCGACTCGCCCACTAGTAGAAACTTCCTCTCCACATCCACTCTTCCCAGGCAATCAAATCAAACCAATAGAGAAAACGAAGGCTGTGCAGAATATAGTTTAGAATTACAGCGCGGAAACCAGTCCGTGCCGACCAGCGATCCCCGCACATTAACACCATCCTACACACACTAGGGACAATTTTTACATTTACCAAGCCAATTAACCTACAAACCTGCACGTCTTTGGAGTGTGGGAGGAAACCGAAGATCTCGGGGAAAACCCACGCGGAGGACGTACAAACTCTGCACAGACAGCGCCCGTAGTCGGGATCGAACCCGGGTCTCCGGCGCTGCATTCGCTGTAAGGCAGCGACTCTACCGCTGCGCCACCGTGACAGCCCATGACTATGGTGGGCTAAGAATAAACCCCCTGTCGCACGGCACGAGTTCATTCCAAGAGTTCTCACCGAGTTTGCCCCGATTCGAACTGGGAGATTTACGGTAATGGCCGCTCGTCGGTACTCGGGACATGTTGAAAAATCTTCACGAGTCTTCCCGTGCTCACCTGCCGTTAGCGAGTCTTTCCGAGTACCTGCCATTAGGGCTGAGGGACATCCTCGAGCTCCGACGTACCCGCTACGTTCATTCTCCGCGTTTACCACAAGTTCGATTTTTTTAAAACTCGTGAGAGCTTTTGAAATAAGGCTTTTAATAGGAACCTGAGGGGCAACAGAGGGCGGTGGGTGTACGGAATGGGCAGCCAGAGGAGGTGGTTGTGGCAGAAATGATAACAACATTTCGAAAGACATTTGGACAGGTACATGGAAGATGGAGGAAAGGGCTTGTCCCACCTGGACGACCTAATCCATGAGTTTAGAAGACCCTAGACGAGTTGGGTCCTACGAGACGAGACCTCCTACGACCTCCTACAACCCCTCTCGACCTCAGTCTTCCACACCTAAGACCAACTACGACTAGCTACCAGTGGAAAATGATCGCATGATAAAATGATGTCATAGAAACATAGACAATAGGTGCATCAGGAGGCCATTCGGCCCTTTGAGCCAGCACCGCCATTCATTGTGATCATGGCTAAATCGTCCCAAATCAGTACCCCGTTCCTGCCTTCTCCCCATATCCCTTGACTCCACCAGCCCCTAGAGCTCTATCCAACTCTCTCTTAAATCCGTCCAGTGATTTGGCCTCCACTGCCCTCTGTGGCAGGGAATTCCACAAATTCACAACTCTCTGGGTGAAAACGTTTTTTCTCACCTCAGTCTTAAATGACCTCCCCTTTATTCTAAGACTGTGTGGCCCCTGGTTCTGGACTCGCCCAACATTGGGAACATTTTTCCTGCATCTAGCTTGTCCAGTCCATTTATAATTTTATAGGTTTCTACAAGAAAATGGATGTTTGCATTTTTTTTCTCGGGCCAGTTACCGACCCGCGACTACCACCGCGGCTTACTACGACCTACCTACGAGTAAAAAAGTATCAATTTTTTCCATGCCGAGCTTTTCTTTACTCGTGGACATTTTTCAACCGGGCTGGAAACAACAGCGTGACCTACTTGAGGCCTCGAATACGCGGAGACCACTCACGAGCATGAGGTCTTCGTAATGCCCCTGTCCCACTTAGGAAACCTGAACGGAAACCTCTGGAGACTTTGCGCCCCACCCAAGGTTTCCGTGAGGTTCCCGGAGGTTTTTGTCCTCCGGCAACCACCTTCAACTAGCATCGCAACCGGCATCGACTAAAAAATGACCGATTTTTAAAACGGAAACCACTTTCGACCATTAGGGAGACTGACAAAAACCTCCGGGAACCGCACGGAAACCTTGGGTGGGGGCGCAAAGTCTCCAGAGGTTTCCGTTCAGGTTTCCTACGTGGGACAGGGGCATTACGAAGACCTCCTACCCTACGACCTCGTGGCGACCATGCTGCGAGTATGAGTCAAGGGCCAATTAGGTCGTGAAAGTGGGACAAGGGCTGAACCTAACGGGACTGGCAGCATCTCTGGATAGGAGGAATGGGGTGACGTTTTGGGTCGAGACCCTTATAGGAAGAATTTAGAAGAAGATAGACACAAAAGTCCTCATTTGAGACCAATTGTGAGGCCAATTCTGGAGTATGGTGTACAATTTTGGTCGCCTAATTATAGGAAGGATGTCAACAAAATAGAGAGAATACAGAGGAGATTTACTAGAATGTTGCCTGGGTTCCAGCAACTAAGTTACAGAGAAAGTTAGGTCTTTATTCTTTGGAGCGCAGAAGGTTGAGGGGGGACTTGATTGAGGTCTTTAAAATGATGAAAGGGATAGACAGAGTTGACGTGGATAAGCTTTTCCCATTGAGGGTAGGGAAGATTCAAACAAGAGGGCATGACATGAGAATTAAGGGACAGAAGCTTAGGGGTAACATGAGGGGGAACTTCTTTACTCAGAGAGTGGTGGCTGTGTGGAATGATCTTCCAGCAGAAGTGGTGGAGGCAGGATCGATTTTAACATTTAAAAGTAAAGTGGATAGGTATATGGACGGGAAGGGAATGGAGGGGTATGGTCTGAGTGCAGGTAGATGGGACTAGGGGAAAATAAATGGTCGGCACGGACTGGAAGGGCCAAGAAGGCCTGTTTCTGTGCTGTAATTGTTATATGGTTTTATATGGTTAAAAGATTATTTATATTAAAGGAATATTGACCTTAATAGACAATGTGTGATTCTGAATACATTATTCCGAGAATTCTGCATTCCAGTTATATGTCAAAGAGGATACAAAATGGATGTTATGAGAGAAGCAAGCTTGAGTCGAGAATACAACACTGGGTCTCTATTCCCTGGAGTTTAGAAGAATGGGGGGGGGAACCTCATTGAAACGTACAGAATAGTGAAAGGCCTGGATCGAGTGGATGTGGAGTGGATGTTTCCTCTAGTGGGAGAGTCTAGGACTAGAGGCCACAGCCTCAGAATTAAAGGATGTTCCTTTAGGAAGGAGATGAGGAGGAATTTCTTAAGCATAGGGTGGTGAATCTGTGGAATTCTTTGCCACACACCAAGAAAACACCTGCTGGATGCCGGAAAACTGAAATTAAAAAAAAAAATCAGGAAAAACACATCCTTCTGGGAAAATACCATTCGACCCGTCGAGTCCATGCCGACCATGATCACCCGCACACTGGTTCTATCCCACACACGCTAGGGGCAATTTACAGAAGCTGATTAACCTACAAACCACCGCGTCT
>CAUPSL010001331.1:0-20000 GCA_963514005.1 Raja brachyura | reverse complement strand
GCATGCACGTGTCTGGGTGTGTGCGTACGCGTCTGTATGCGCGTGTTTGTATATGTGTGTGCGTCTGAATGTGTGTGTGAGTGTGAATGTATATATAATGTGTTTTGTTTTGTGCCATTCTGTTTTGAGATGTTGACTGTGTGTGTGTGTGTGATGTGTTATTGTTCAAGGCTGGAGTAACTCAGCGGGGCAGGCAGCATCTCTGGGGAGAAGGAATGGGTGACGTTTCGGGTCGAGACCCTTCCCTCGGGCCCGAAACGTCACCCATTCCTTCTCCCCAGAGATGCTGCCTGTCCCGCTGAGTTACACCAGTATTTCGTGCCTGTCTTTGGTGTAAACCAGCGTCTGCAGTTCATCCCGACATGTGGCATTGCACAATACAGCTTGTCTCTTCCTCTGCTGGTACGGGAAGGTTTTAATAAGTGTCGCGATTTGCGTATAGTTTCGTTTATTTGCCTTGGTGTGTTGCAAGTTAGTCGGCCTACAGGGTTTTGTCACGAATTTCTTCTGAACAGTGAAAGGCCCCGGATAGAGTGGATGTGGAGAGGATGTTTCCACTAGTGGGAGAGTCTAGGACCAGAGGGCACAGCCTCAGAATTAAAGGACGTTCCTTTAGGAAGGAGATGAGGAGGAATGTCTTCAGTCAGAGGGCGGTGAATCTGTGGAATTGTTTGCCACAGACGGCTGTGGAGGCCACAAGTCAGTGGATATTTTGAAGGCAGAGATAGATAGATTCTTGATTAGTGCGGGTGTCAAGGGTTACGGGGAGAAGGCAGGGGAGAGACATGATTGAATGGCGAAGTAGACTAGATGGTCCGAATGTCCTAATTCCCCTCCTATTACTTATCAACCGCTGACTTCCGTTGCTTTTCTACCTTAGTAAGTGTTTCCTGTTGATATGAAGGTGAGGGGAATTTTGTGAGCGTTTATTTTGTTCATCCCTCTTTTGCGCTGAGTAATTTTTAATTAAAGAATTACTTTGGAGTTCACGAGGGGCGGAATTTTAACCACAGCCTGGAAATGATGCAAGTTGAAATATTTTGGGGAAAGGGCTGTTCTCCAGTCTGAAGAAGGGTCTCGACCCGAAACGTCACCTATTCCTTCGCTCCAAAGATGCTGCCGCACCCGCTGAGTTTCTCCAGCATTTTTTGTCTGCGTTCAGATGATGTTGGTCGGTTTTAGCGCACACAACAGTACAGCACCGGAACAGGCCCTTCGGCCGGCAATGCCTGTGCCGAACATGGATGAACTAATCTCCTCTGAGAGGAATAGATCGGGTAGACGCACAGAATCTCTTCCCCAGAGTAGGTGAATCGAGGACCAGAGGACTTGGGTTTAAGGTGATGGGGGGGGGGGGGGGATAAGATTTAATAGGATTTTTTTCACAGGATAAGATTTATATAACAATTACAGCACGGAAACAGGCCCTCTCGGCCCTTCCAGTCCGTGCCAACCATTTATTTTCCCCTAGTCCCATCTACCTGCACTCAGACCATACCCCTCCATTCCCTTCCCGTCCATATACCTATCCACTTTACTTTTAAATGTTAAAATCGATCCTGCCTCCACCACTTCTGCTGGAAGATCATTCCACACAGCCACCACTCTCTGAGTAAAGAAGTTCCCCCTCATGTTACCCCTAGACTTCTGTCCCTTAATTCGCATGTCATGCCCTCTTGTTTGAATCTTCCCTACCCTCAATGGGAAAAGCTTATCCACGTCAATTCTGTCTATCCCTTTCATCATTTTAAAGACCTCAATCAAGTCCCCCCTTAACCTTCTGCGCTCCAAAGAATAAAGACCTAACTTGTTCAACCTTTCTCTGTAACTTAGTTGCTGGAACCCAGGCAACATTCTAGTAAATCTCCTCTGTACTCTCTCTATTTTGTTGACATCCTTCCTATAATTAGGCGACCAAAATTGTACACCATACTCCAGAATTGGTCTTACCAATGCCTTGTACAATTTTAACATTACTTCCCTACTCCTATATTCAATGCTCTGATTTATAAAGGCCAGCACACCAAAAGCTTTCTTTACCATCCTATCTACATGCGATTCCACCTTCAGGGAACTATGCACAGTTATTCCTAGATCCCTCTGTTCCACAGCATTCCTCAATTCCCTACCATTTACCATGTACGTCCTATTTTGATTTGTCCTGCAAGGACAAGGATTTTTTTCTGCAAAGGGTGGTGGGTGTATGGAACGAGCTGCCGAAGGAGGTAGTTCAGGCTGGGACTATCCCAATGTTTAAGAAACAATTAGACAGGTACATGGATAGGACAGGTTTAGAGGGATGTGGGCCAAACGTGGGCAGGTGGGACTAGTGTAGCTGGGACATTTAGTTTTAACATAGAAACATAGAAATTAGGTGCAGGAGTAGGCCATTCGGCCCTTCGAGCCTGCACCGCCATTCAATATGATCATGGCTGATCATCCAACTCAGTATCCTGTACCTGCCTTCTCTCCATACCCCTGATCCCTTTAGCCACAAGGGCCACATCTAACTCCCTCTTAAATATAGCCAATGAACTGGCCTCAACTACCCTCTGTGGCAGAGAGTTCCAGAGACTCCCCACTCTCTGTGTGAAAAGCTTTAGAAATACAACACGGAAACAGGCCCTTCGGCCCACCTCGCCGACCAGCGATCCCCGCACACTAACACTATCCTACACACACACACTAGGGACATTTTTTACATTTATATCCAAGCCAATTAACCTCCAAACCTGCACGTCTTTGGAATGTGGGAGGAAACCGAAGATCTCAGAGAAAACCCACGGGGGTACGTACAAACTCTGTACAGACAGCGCCCGTGGTCGGGATGGAACCCGGGTCTCCGGCGCTGCATTCGCTGTGAGGCAGCAACTCCACCGCCGCGCCACCGCGACCGCCATGTTGGCTGGTGTGGGCAAGTTGGGTCCGAAGGGCCACTGTACGACTCTCGATAATTCTGCCTGCACGTGATCCATTATCCATCCATTCCCTGCACGTCCGAAAGCCTCTTAAATGCCACGATCGTATCTGCCGCCACCACCACCCCTGGCAGCGCGTTCCAGCCACCCACTGCTACTGCGTAAAACACATTGGAACGTATAAGATTATTAAGGGTTTGGACACGCAGTGGCAGGAAACATGTTCCCGATGTTGGGGGAGTCCAGAACCAGGGGCCACACACATAGTTTAAGAATAAGGGGTCGGCCATTTAGAACGGAGACGAGGAAACACTTTTTCTCACAGAGAGTTGTGAGTCTGTGGAATTCTCTGCCTCAGAGGGCGGTGGAGGCCGGTTCTCTGGATGCTTTCAAGAGAGAGCTAGATAGGGCTCTTAAAGATAGTGGAGTCAGGGGATATGGGGAGAAGGCAGGAACGGGGTAGTGATTGGGGATGATCAGCCATGATCACATTGAATGGCGGTGCTGGCTCGAAGGGCCGAATGGCCTACTCCTGCACCTATTGTCTATTGCCAACTTTATCAACAATGTACTCGACCTCCCGCGGTGAACAGCGTTCGAGGAAGGCCTCCAGAGTCCGCCTGTACCCGCCAGGGCTGACTCGGAGGTGGGCCCGGAAAAGAGGCCTACATCCGAGTCAACCCTGGTGCTGCCTGACCCGCGAATGGCCTTCTTCACCAGGCCCAGGAGCAAAAACTAACAAGGGCACCCCCCCACCTCCCCTCTCCTCTCCCTCCCGACCTTCTCCCCTCCGTACTGGGTGGCCAAATATCAGGAGTGTGGGGCTAAAATGGCGCCAGAACATGTCGCGATAACAGCCCCTTTCAGTTGGTCGAACAGGGGCTGCAACCTCTCCCGCTGCATGTACATGCGAAAACACAGTCTCTTCGTGAACCGGCTCGAGTAGATACTGGGTATTGAGGGGGGTGGTTCTGGGACCCGTAACGTCTCCCATTCCTTCTCTCCCGAGAGGCTGCCTGTCCCGCTGAGTTACTACTCCAGCACCGTGTAGTCTACCCACTCTCCAGTGGTTGAGAGGACGGTGAGATGCCAAATAGACGTGTTAAAGGCGTTATTTAAATGCATAGAGACAAAAATGCTGGAGAAACTCAGCGGGTGAGGCAGCATCTATGGGGCGAAGGAAATAGGCAACGTTTCGGGCCTCTTATAGAAACTTACAAAATTCTTTAGGGGTTGGACAGGCTAGATGCAGGAAGATTGTTCCCGATGTTGGGGAGGTCCAGGACAAGGGGTCACAGCTTAAGGATAAGGGGGAAATCCTTTAGGACCGAGATGAGAAGGTCTTTTTTCAGAGAGTGGTGGGTCTCTGGAACTCTCTGCCACAGAGGGTAGTTGAGGCTAGTTCATTGGCTATATTTAAGAGGGAGTTAGATGTGGCCCTTGTGGCTAAGGGGATCAGGGGGTATGGAGAGAAGGCAGGTACGGGATACTGAGTTGGATGATCAGCCATGATCATATTGAATGGTGGTGTAGGCTCGAAGGGCCGAATGGCCTCTACTCCTGCACCTAATTTCTATGTTTCTATGTCTATGTTTTAAAACCTTCTGAAACCCTTTTGAAGGGTTTTGGCCGGAAACGTTGCCTATTTCCTTCGCTCCACAGACGCTGCCTCACCCGCTGAGTTCCTCCAGCGTTTTTGTCTACCTTCGATTTTCCAGCATCTGCAGTTCCTTCTTAAACATTTAAACGCATATTACTGCCCCTCATTTTACGACATGTTCATCAAAGCTTTTAGTTTGAGGGGGGCACAACAGTCGATTTACCAAGTGTCAGCAACTCTAAACTCACGCGAGGGACAATTTATAATTTTACCGAAGCCAATTAACCTACAAACCCGCAGGTCTTTGGTGTGTGGGAGGAAACCGGAGACCTCCGGGGGGGTAAAACCCACGCAGGTCACGGGGAGAACGTGCAAACTCCGTACAGACAGCGTCCCGTGGTCAGGATCGATCCCGGGACTCTGGCGCTGTGAGGCAGCAACTCTACTTATTCAAACTTAAAGCACACGATATTGGGGGTTCAGTACTGATGTGGATAGAGAACTGGCTGGCAGGCAGGAAGCAAAGAGTAGGAGTAAACGGGTCATTTTAAGGATGGCAGGCAGTGACTAGTGGGGTACCGCAAGGCTCAGTGCTGGGACCCCAGCTATTTACAATATACATTAATGATCTGGATGAGGGAATTGAAGGCAACATCTCCAAGTTTGCGGATGACACGAAGCTGGGGGGCAGTGTTAGCTGTGAGGAGGATGCTAGGAGGCTGCAGGGTGACTTGGATGGGTTGGGTGAGTGGGCAAATGCATGGCAGAGGCAGTATAATGTGGATAAATGTGAGGTTATCCACTTTGGTGGCAAGAACAGGAAAGCAGACTATTATCTGAACGGTGGCCGATTAGGAAAGGGGGAGATGCAACAAGACCTGGGTGTCATGGTACACCAGTCATTGAAAGTAGGCATGCAGGTGCAGCAGGCAGTGAAGAAAGCGAATGGTATGTTGGCATTCATAGCAAAAAGATTTGAGTACAAGAGCAGGGAGGTTCTACTGCAGTTGTACAGGGTCTTGGTGAGGCCAGACCTGGAGTATTGCATACAGATTTGGTCTCCTAATCTGAGGAAAGACATTCTTGCCATAGAGGGAGTACAGAGAAGGTTCACCAGACTGATTCCTGGGATGGCAGGACTTTCATATGAAGGAAGACTCGGCTTGTACTCGCTGGAATTTAGAAGATTGAGGGGGGATCTTATAGAGGCGTACAAAATTCTTAAGGGGTTGGACAGGCTAGATGCAGGAAGATTGTTCCCGATGTTGGGGAAGTCCAGAACAAGGGGTCACACAGTTTAAGGATAAGGGGGAAGTCTTTTAGGACCGAGATGAGAAAATCATTTTTCACACAGAGAGTGGTGAATCTGTGGAACTCTCTGCCACAGAAGGTAGTTGAGGCCAGTTCATTGGCAATATTTAAGAGGGAGTTAGATGTGGCCCTTGTGGCTAAAGGGATCAGGGGGTATGGAGAGAAGGCAGGTACGGGATACTGAGTTGGATGATCAGCCATGATCACATTGAATGGCGGTGCAGGCTCGAAGGGCCGAATGGCCTCTACTCCTGCACCTATTGTCTATGTTTGTAAAACTGTCAATATAGGCAGCCTTTGATTGTGTTAATTTGTATGTTGTTTTAGTTTTTTAATAAAAGTATTTGTATAATTTAAACCGAATAAGTATCTACGGAATGGTGCCGACCCAAATCGTCACCTATCCATGTTCTCCAGAGATGCTGCCTGACCCGCAGAGTTACTCCAGCACCCTGTGGCTTTTTTGGTCAACCAACCCCTGCAGTTCCTTGCTTCCAAATCTGTCAGATTCGCTGTATTCTTGACACCAGTTTTACCTCACCAGACTTCAATTGTTTTAATATTTGAAGAGGGATTTGAAGAGGGAATGGCGAAATCACTTGTATCACAGTAGGAGTGTGAGGGGCCGTTCAACCCATCCAATCCATGCTAGCTCCTCGTAGAGTAATTCTGCCAATCTGGTTCCCCAGATCGGTTTGTGTAACCCTGAAAATGATTATTTTCTTAAGTGCCTGAGAAACATTTGGTCGAGACCCTTCCTCAGACTCCAGCGACCTATCCACCTCATTGGAGACCTTCGGACTATCTTCCAATCGGACTTTACCCAGCACTAAACGTTCTACCCTTTATCCTGGATCTGTACACTGTGGATGGCTTAGACAATAGACAACAGGTACCGGAGTAGGCCATTCGGCCCTTCGAGCCAGCACCGCCATTCACTGTGATCACGACTGATCATCCCCAATCAGTACCCCGTTCCTGCCTTCTCCCCATATCCCCTGACTCCGCTATCTTTAAGAGCCCTATCTAGCTCTCTCTTGAAAGCATCCAGAGAACCGGCCTCCACCGCCCTCTGAGGCAGAGAATTCCACAGACTCACAACTCTCTGTGAGAAAAAGTGTTTCCTCGTCTCTGTTCTAAAGGGCTTACCCCTTATTCTTAAACTGTGTGTGTGTGTGTGGCCCCTGGTTCTGGACTCCCCCAACATCGGGAACATGTTTCCTGCCTCTAGCGTGTCCAAGCCCTTAACAATCTTATATGTTTCAATGAGATCCCCCTCATCCTTCTAAACTCCAGAGTATACAAGCCCAGCCACTCCATTCTCTCAGCATATGATAGGCTTGAGTGCAATTCATGTGTTGTCTTTTCGTTGACTGGGTAGCTCGCAAGAAAAAAAGCTTTTCACTGTACCACGGTACACGTGAGGGTAGGGAAGATTCAAACAAGAGGGCATGACATGAGAATTAAGGGACAGAAGTTTAGGGGTAACATGAGGGGGAACTTCTTTACTCAGAGAGTGGTGGCTGTGTGGGATCTTCCAGCAGAAGTGGTGGAGGCAGGATCAATTTTAACATTTAAAAGTAAAGTGGATAGGTATATGGACGAGAAGGGAATGGAGGGGTATGGTCTGAGTGCAGGTAGATGGGCCTAGGGGAAAATAAATGGTCGGCACGGACTGGAAGGGCCGAGAAGGCCTGTTTCCGTGCTGTAATGGTTATGTGGTTATGTAATTATTACATAATTATTATGTAATATAGGCACAAAAAGTTGGAGTAACTCAGCGGGTCAGGCAGCATCTGTGGAGAACATGGATAGGTGACGTTTCACAGAGTGCTGGAGTAACTCAGCGGGTCAGGCAGCATCTGTGGAGAACATGGATAGGTGACGTTTCACAGAGTGCTGGAGTAACTCAGCGGGTCAGGCAGCATCTGTGGAGAGAAGAAATAGGTGACATTTCGGGTCGAGACCTTTCCTCAGACCCGAAACGTCACCCATTCCTTTATCTCCAGAGACGCTGCCCGTCCCGCTGAGTTACTCCAGCACTCTGTGACTACCTTCGGAGGAAACCAGCGTCTGCAGTTCCTTCCTACGCATGGACTAAACTAATCCCTGCCTGTCATCATGTTATACGCTCTATCGGGCCAAGTACAGTGCAGGGTCGACAACGGTAGACCTCACAGCGCCAGAGACCCGGGTTTGATGCCGACCACGGGTGCTGTCTGTACGGAGTTTGCACGTTCTTCCACTGACCTGACCCCGAGATCTCCGGTTTCCTCCCACACTCCACAAGACGTGCAGGTTTGTGGGTTAATTGGCTTCGGTAAAATTGTAAATGGTCCAAATTGTAGGGTGGTGTCAGTGTGCGGGGATCGCTGGTCGGCGCGGACTCGGTGGGCCGAAGGGCCTGTTTCCGCGCTGGATCTCTGAACTAAACTGAACTCCCGTTAGCCTCCACCATGCAGCGGAAGAGAGGATCGACATCCTCTCTGTACCTAGAACAACAATGACTCGCATGTTTTGTACAGTTGCAAGGAATAACAGGAATCAAATGAAATTCCAACCGCGCGTTTTGTGCCCGTGTTCCGTTTAGTTCCGAGAGACTGCGCGGAAAAAGGCCCTTCGGCCCAACCGGGTCCGCGCCGACCAGCGCTCCCCTACTCGACACACATTAGGGACAATTTCCGTTGCCAATTAACCTTCAAGCCCAAAGCTGGACTAAAGGGCCTGTCCTACAAGCATGCAACGCCATGCGATGAGCGCGACCTAACGTGGTCGCTTGAGCCGTCCGGTGTCGCGGGGCCGGTCCCACTTCGATCGCCGGAGCCGTGCGGAATTGTGCGGAGTTCGTGCCGACATCGCGCGGGGCTCCGAAAAACTGACTATGTTCAAAAATTCCGCGCGGCAACGGCTTGTCGGTTCGCAGTCGCCTCGACGCATTACACACCGTCTCGACATCGTGCCTCCGTGACCCTCTCTGTGTGTAGCTCCATGCTCCTCTCTGTGTGCCCCCCTCTGTCCTGGCGAACTTACCTTTAAGACTTCGCTCCAAGTTCGCCTCACTTTGCGCCGCGTTGCGCCACTCACCCGACCTCCGCGCGGCCCTCGCTTCTAGTTTGATCGCGCTCACCCCATGGAGGTTGGATGCTGGTGGGACAGGCCCTTAACTCTAGCGGGACGGGCAGCATCTCTGGAGAGAAGGAACGGGTGACGTTTTGGGTCTAGACCCTTCAGACTCGATCCAGAGATGCTGCCCGTCCCGTTGAGTTATTCCAGCTGTTTGTGTCAATCTTCGGTTGAAACCAACATCTGCAGTTCCTATCGACAAGACTACATTCTTTACTATGGTTGTGGGACTCTTTTCCCCCCCCCCTCCCCCTCCCCCCCCCTCCCCTCTCTCCCCCCTCCCCTCCCCTCTCCCCCCCCTCCCCTCTCCCCCCCCCCCTCCCCTCTCCCCCCCCTCCCCTCTTCCCCCCCCCCCCCCTCTCCCCCCATTCCCCTCACTAAATTTTTCTGCTAAATTGAACCCTTCCCTGTACAAATCGAACTGTGCCATGTGGAATACACTGGTTGGTATTATTGGATGTTTAAGGAGGAACTGCAGATGCTGGAAAAATCGAAGGTAGACAAAAATGCTGGAGAAACTCAGGGGGTGAGGCAGCGTCTATAGAGCAAAGGAAATAGGCGACGTTTTGGGTCGAGACCCTTCGAAGGAATAGGTGACGTTTCGGGTCGAGACGTAGATGCTGCCTCACCCGCCGAGTTTCCCCAGCATTTTGTGGCCCATCTTTCGTTTTCTTTGGAGGAAGGGTCTCGACCCGAAACGTCACCTATTTCCTTCGCTCCATAGTCGCTGCCTCACCCGCTGAGTTTCTCCAGCATTTTTGTCTACCTTAGATAAGGAAGTGTGAGGTGTGAAAATGAGACAAAGGGGATCTCTTTTAGAAAGGAGGACCTTCATCGCGCTGGTCAGGGCCGCATTTCGGAATATTTTTAACAATTTTGGGCCCCGTATCTGAGGAAGGATGTGCCGGCTCCGGAGAGGGTCCAGAGGAGGTTTACACAGAACGATCCCAGGAACGAGTGGGTTAACGTACGATGAGCGTTTGTCGGCGCTGGGCCTGTACTCGCTGGAGTTTAGAAGGATGAGGGGGGACCTCATTGAAACTTCACCGAATAGTGAAAGGCCCGGATAGGGTGGATGTTTCCACTAGTGGGAGAGTCTAGGACCAGAGGGCACAGCCTCAGAATTAGAGGACGCTCCTTTAGGAAGGAGATGAGGAGGAATTTCTTCAGCCAGAGGGCGGTGAATCTGTGGGATTCTTTGCCACAGACGGCTGTGGAGGCCACAAGTCAGTGGGTATTTTTAAGGCAGAGATAGATAGATTCTTGATCAGTGCGGGTGTCAGGGGTTATGGGGAGAAGTCAGGAGAATGGGATTAGGAGGGAGAGATAGATCAGCCATGATTGAATGGCGGAGTGGACCTTTTAGTTTAGATACAGCGCGGAAACAGGCCCTTCGGCCCACAGTGTCCGTGCTGACCAGCGATCCCCGCACACTAACACTATCCCACACACACTAGGGCCAATTTACATTTACACCAAGCCAATTAACCTACAAACCGGCACGTCTTTGGAGTGTGGGAGGAAAACGGAGATCTGGGAGAAAACGCACGGGGAGAACGTGCAAACTCCGCACAGACACGCGCCCGTAGTCGGGATCGAACCCGGGTCTCAAGTACTGCAAGGCAGCAACTCTACCCGAAACGTCACCTATTCCTTCGCTCCATAGATGCTGCCTCACCTGCCGAGTTTCTCCAGCAAAAGAAAGGAAGAGGTGGGCTGAGGGAGAGCTGGGAAGGGGTGGAGAAAGCAGGGACTACCTGAAATTGGAGAAGTCAATGTTCGTACCGCTGGGGTGTAAACTACCCAAGCGAAATACGAGGTGCTGCTCCTCCAATTTGCGGTGGGAATCACTCTGGCCGTGGAGGAGGCCCAGGACAGAAAGGTCGGATTGGGAATGGGAGGGGGAGTTGAAGTGCTGAGCCACCGGGAGAGCGGGTTGGTTAATGCGGACTGAGCGGAGGTGTTGGGCGAAGCGATCGCCGAGCCTCCGCTTGGTCTCACCGATGTAGGTATTATTGCTTTACATGAGGCCCAGTGAAGGAACTGCAGATGCTGGGTTACACCAAAGACACAAAGTGCTGGAGTAACTCAGCGGGACAGGCAGCGTCTCTGGAGAGAAACATAGAAACATAGACCCCTTCGAGCCTGCACTGCCATTCAATATGATCATGGCTGATCATCCAACTCCGTATCCTGTACCTGCCTTCTCCCCATACCCCCTGATCCCTTTAGCCACAAGGGCCACATCTAACTCCCTCTTAAATATAGCCAATGAACTGGCCTCAACTACCTCCTGTGGCAGAGAATTCCACAGATTCACCACTCTCTGTGTGAAAAATGATTTTCTCATCTCGGTCCTAAAAGAATTCCCCCTTATCCTTAAACTGTGTGACCCCTTGTCCTGGACCTCCCCAACATCGGGAACAATCTTCCTGCATCTAGCCTGTCCAACCCCTTAAGAATTTTGTAGGTTTCTATAAGATCCCCCCTCAATCTTCTAAATTCTAGCGAGTACAAGCCGAGTCTATCCAGTCTTTCTTGGTTCTTGGTTACTTGGTCCTCCAAAATATTCCAACTGGAATTGAAACTGGAGGTGGTGAAGGGAGGGGTTTAGCCAGAGAGGGTTATTGGGAAGAAAGTGCCACTTTAAATGTAGTTGCATCTGGCTGGGCAACCGTGGCTTGGTGGAGATTATTCCGTGCTTTAATAGTGCGTGGAAAGAACGAATTGCTGTACACATCTGTCTTTGAGGCTGGGACCACAAATTGGATCGAATGCCCTCATCTGCTCCTAATTGGTTTGGGGTTGGTGTAGGTCTTGTGATCTACGTCTAGCCGACCATTTAACATTTTGTAAAAACAGGTCAAACGGTGAGCTTCACGTCACGTCTGTCTTGGAGAGGGTTCCACCCCGCCCAGAGAATTCAGAAGTTTGGTGACACTCGCTTCTCTCTCGTAGGTGTTAGTAACAAATCGAGCGGCCTGTCTTTGGACACGTTCGATGGATGAAATGTTTTTATCTGTGTACGGGTCCCAAGCTGCAACTGCGTAGTCCAGATGAGGTCTAACGAGGGTGAAACATAGAAACATAGAAAAATAGGTGCAGGAGTAGAGGCCATTCGGCCCTTCGAGCCTGCACCGCCATTCAATGTGATCATGGCTGATCATCCAACTCAGTATCCCGTACCTGCCTTCTCTCCATACCCCCTGATCCCTTTAGACACAAGTGCCACATCTAACTCCCTCTTAAATATAGCCAATGAACTGGCCTCAACTACCCTCTGTGGCAGAGAATTCCAGAGACCCACCACTCTCTGTGAAAAATGTTTTCCTCATCTCGGTCCTAAAGGAATTCTCCCTTATCCTTAAGCTGTGACCCCTTGTCCTGGACCTCCCCAACATCGGGAACAATCTTCCTGCATCTAGCTTGTCCAACACCTTAAGAATTTTGTAAGTTTCTATAAGATCCCCCCTCAATCTTCTAACTTCCAGCGAGTACAAGCCGAGTCTATCCAGTCTTTCCTCATATGAAAGTCCTGACATCCCAGGAATCAGTCTGGTGAACCTTCTCTGTACTCCCTCTATGGCAAGAATACAGCTTCTCCTCGACAGGAGCTGGACAATGATGGAAGTTGCGCCTCAGGAAGTTTGGGACACCTGTTGCTTTCACTGTTACAGATTGACCTAATCGGATCCCTGGTCCTTATATTTAGATATGTAAAGAAAGATAGTTACTCGGTTTTGGAGTGGACTTTTGGCGTTCCCTTGTGGGTGTGCGGACTTAGAACGAAACTGCCGTTGAATTACTGTTTCTTAACGCTGGTCTAAGGAAAGGTCTCGACCCGAAACGCCACCTATTCCTTCTCTCCAGAGATGCCGTCTGTCCCACTGAGCAACTCCAGTTTAGATTCGGTGTGTACCAGCATCTGCAGTTCCTTCCTACACGATTTTTATTTATTCTTCCCGATCCCTCGCTGGAAATTGCATTAATTGAACATAATTCAGGCAGTAGAGTTGCCGCCTCACAGCGCCGGGGACCCGCGTTCGATTTAACCCGGTTGTCTGTGCGGAGTTTGCGGGTTCTGCCCATGACCCGCGTGGGATCATCGGTGACCTCCCACGCTCCGAAGACGCGCGGGTTTGTAGGTTAATTATCTTCTGTAAATTTTAACTTTTGCCTGGTCGGTGTGTGTGTGTGTATGTGTGTGTGGGATAGTGTCCGTGTGCGGGGCGATCGCTGGCCGGCTCGGACTCGGTGTTTCTGCGCTGTATTTCTAAACTCCGAGAAGTAAAGCTGTTCCGGAGGGCTCTGAGACGAGTTACCGGGATTGAGGGGATTCCGATGTCGGAAGAGGCTGTGATTTTCCAGGGGAAAAGTGGACATATTTTAATCGAGTCATAGAGTGATAGAGCGTGGAAACGGGCCCTTCGGCCCTTCTTGCCCACACCTGCCAACTACATTAGTCCCAGCTACACTAGTCCCACCTGGCCCATATCCCTCCAAACCTGTCCTATCCATGTACCCATCTTAAAAGTTGGGATAGTCCCAGCCTCAACTACCACCTCCGGCAGCTCGGTCCATACACCCACCACCCTCTGTGTGGAAAAAAGTATCCCTCAGATTCCTATTAAATCTTTTCCCCCTTCACCTTGAACATGTGTCCTCTGGTCCTCGATTCCCCTACTCTGGGCGAGAGACTGTGTGTGTCTGCGGAGCAGAGATGGTCCGAATCGAGATGATGAGGGTAAATAATGGGCGGGCATCATCCATGTGTCGGGGGAGTTGGTGAGAGCAAAACCAGAAGTAGTTGGTGCCAGAATTTAGGTGAAAGGCGACAGAAACCCCTGTCCCGCATTCACGACCTAATTGGCGACCTCTGGCGAGCTTGCCCTCGACTCGCACTCGCAGCACGGTCGACACGAGGTCCAAGGAGGTCTTCGTGACTCTCCTCCATGCTCGAGAGTGGTCCCCGCTTACTCGAGGCCTCAGCTAGGTCGCGCGTATTTTTCAACGCTGAAAGATTCCCGTGAGTAAAAAAAGGTCGCTGTGGAAAAAAATCGATATTTTATTTACTCGTAGGTTTAGTCGAAGTTGGTCATAGTCGGTCGGCATGTTGGTCGAGGGTAGTCGTAGATAGTCTTCAACATAGTCAAAGGAGGTCTGCAACGTGACATTTTTCGAACTCTCCTAAACTCTTCTAAACTGGTGGATTAGGTCGTCCGAGTGGGACAGCCCGTCTATTTTCTCAACGCGAGTCGTGATTGAGTTCACAAAATGTGTCGGAAGGAACTACAGGTTGTGGTTTAAACCAAAGATAGACACAAAAAGGTGGTTCAGTTCAGAGATACAACGCGGCCCCACCGAGTCCGCGCCGACCAGCGATCGCCCCGCACGCTAACGCCGTCCTACACACGCACACAGACACGCGCGCACACGCACGCACATGCACGCGCACACACGCGCGCACACACACACGCGCGACCACACACACAGACGCGCACACACACGCATACATACGCACAGACCCACACACACAGACGCGCACGCACACACGCGCACACACACGCACAGACCCACACACACGTGCACACACACGCATACACACGCACAGACCCACACACAGACGCGCACAGACCCACACACACACACTCAGACACGCACGCACACGCACACACACACCCCCATGCGCACACACACCCCCATGCGCACACACCCCCATGCGCACACACCCCCACGCGCGCACACACACACAGACACGCACACACCCCGACACCCCGACACACCCACACACGCACACACACACACGCTAGGGACAATTTACAATTTTACCTGGGCAGTTAACCTGCAAACCTGTACGTGTTTGGAGTGTGGGAGGAAACTGGAGATCCGGGGAAAACCCACGCGGGGAGAGCATGCGAACTCCGTGCCGACAGCACCCGTGGTCGGGATGGAACCCGGGTCTCTGGCGCTGTGAGGCAGCGACTCTACACGTGCGGGGAGCAGAGGCAAGCGTTTTGCAAACAGTGGATATTTGAAATAAATATTTGCACGGTTGTTGGAGTGGGCCTAAATGGGTTGTCTGAACCATACTGGCGTAGAACTACGCGGGAGAAAGGCCTTGACCCCAAACGTCACCTATCCCCTTTTCTCCAGAGATGCTGTCTGCCTGCTGAGTTCCTCCAGCACTTTGTGTCTACTGTGTAAACCAGCACCTGCAGTTCAAACGCGCGTTGGAATGAAACCCAACGGGTCCTGCACTCGGTCTAGTATTTATTAAATCTACATACAGCAAGTGTCTGTAGTCATCACATCTCCGAGCTGCTACTCATTCTAACTAGCGTAAAGGGCCTGTCCCACCAGCATCCGACTCCATGCGGTGAGCGCGATCAAACTAGAAGCGGGGGCCACGCGGAGGTCGGGTGATCCCCTGTACAGGGCCGTTCCCACCAGCATGCGCCTGCTGCAAGTTCGACCAAACCGGCAGCGAGGGCCGCGCGGATGTCGGGCGAGTGGCGCAACGCGGCTCAAAGTGAGGCGAACTTGGAGCGAAGTCTTAAAGGTAAGTTCGCCGGGACAGAGAGGGGCACACAGACAGAGGGCCACGGAGCCACACACACACAGAGGGTCACGGAGGCACGATGTCGGGGCGGTGTGTAATGCGTCGAGGCGACTGCGAGCCGACAAGCCGTTGCCGCGCGGAATTGTTGAACGCGGTCAGTTTATCGGAGCCCCGCGCGATGTCGGGACGAACTCTGCACAATTCCGCACGGCTCCGGCGATCGAAGTGGGACCGACGCCGGACACTCCATTCTCTCAGCGTATGACAGTCCCGCCATCCCGGGAATTAACCTGGTGAACCTACGCTGCACTCCCTCAATAGCAAGAATGTCCTTCCTCAAATTAGGGGACCAAAACTGCACACAATACTCCAGGTGTGGTCTCACTAGGGCCCTGTACAACTGCAGAAGGACCTCTTTGCTCCTATACTCAACTCCTCTTGTTATAAAGGCCAACAGGCCATTCGCTTTCTTCACTGCCTGCTGTACCTGCATGGTTTCGGCAACTGTGACTACTTTGGGCAACTACTCACGGCCGTACAGGTGCAGAAGGGCCTCTTTGTTCCTATACTCAACTCCTCTTGTTATTCGTACGGGTGTCGGGAGTTTCGGGGAGAAGGCAGGAGAATGGGGTCAGGAAGGAGAGATAGGATGAGGGGGGGGATCTTATAGAAGCACATAAAATTATAAAAGGACTGGACAACCTAGATGCAGGAAAAATGTTCCCAATGTTGGGCGAGTCCAGAACCAGGGGCCACACAGTCTTAGAATAAAGGTGAGGCCATTTAAGACTGAGGTGAGAAAAAACGTTTTCACCCAGAGAGTTGTGAATTTGTGGAATTCCCTGCCACAGAGGGCAGTGGAGGCCAAATCACTGGATGGATTTAAGAGAGAGTTAGATAGAGCTCTAGGGGCTAGTGGAATCAAGGGATATGGGGAGAAGGCAGGCACGGGGTAGTGATTGGGGACCATTATCACAATGAATGGCGGTGCTGGCTCGAAGGGCCGAATGGCCTCCTCCTGCACCTATTTTCTATGTTTCTATCAGCCATGATTGAATGGCGGAGTGGACATGATGGGCTGAATGGCCTAATTCTGCTCCTGTCGCTTATGATCTCTATCCAGGCCTGTCACAGTTTGGAAGGCTTTGGGCCTAGTACATTGTTCAGCTTCCTCCAGCTTGGTGCGCAGTGTGTTTTTGGAATTACTTATCTGAAATCACCATTGTGGGTCCCTGCACAGTGACTGAGGGAGGGCTGGTGTGAGCTCGTGGCCAAGAGGAAGGGTGGTTGGATTTCCTGCTGTATTTTTGTAAAAGTCCTCCAGCGTTACCTCACCGTTGTGTCCATCTGTTCTCAATAACAAGCCAAGATGTTCCTGTCGAGGGGCTCGTGTAGCTTGGAGACGCAGCGCGGAAACAGGCCCTTCGGCCCGCAAGCGGCCTGCGATCCCCACACACGCGCGCACACCAACGGGCCTGTTTCACTCGGGCGGCTACGGGGGGGGCGACTCGGTCGGCGAATGTTCGCGGGCGGTTGCCGGGGAGGGCGTGAGTGTCGTAACGATTAGCGCCGACCGGAATTTTGGCGCCACGGGGAGTAGCGAGAATTCGCGTGACGTTGGTGGAGTGGTACTGGGTCTCCGGGAGGTCGTAGGTTGTCGCTGGTGCACTGGTGGGAGAAAAACGTATACACTAGTTTTCAGAACCCAGGATAAGTGACCGGTTACGTTAATGTCCGCCGAGCTTCGCAGCCGTGTGTCTCTGGCTTCTTAAACGTTGTCTTCCCCCCCCTCTCTCTCCCTCCTTCTCCCCCCCTTCTCTCCCCCCCCTTCTCTCCCCCCCCTTCTCTCCCCCCCCTTCTCTCCCCCCCCTTCTCTCCCCCCCCTTCTCTCCCCCCCCTTCTCTCCCCCCCCTTCTCTCCCCCCCCTTCTCTCCCCCCCCTTCTCTCCCCCCCTTCTCTCCCCCCCTTCTCTCCCCCCCTTCTCTCCCCCCCCTTCTCTCCCCCCCCTTCTCTCCCCCCCCTTCTCTCCCCCCCTTCTCTCCCCCCCTTCTCTCCCCCCCTTCTCTCCCCCCCTTCTCTCCCCCCCTTCTCTCCCCCCCCTTCTCTCCCCCCCCTTCTCTCCCCCCCCTTCTCTCCCCCCCCTTCTCTCCCCCCCCTTCTCTCCCCCCCCTTCTCTCCCCCCCCTTCTCTCCCCCCCCTTCTCTCCCCCCCCTTCTCTCCCCCCCCTTCTCTCCCCCCCCTTCTCTCCCCCCCCTTCTCTCCCCCCCCTTCTCTCCCCCCCCTTCTCTCCCCCCCCTTCTCTCCCCCCCCTTCTCTCCCCCCCCTTCTCTCCCCCCCCTTCTCTCCCCCCCCTTCTCTCCCCCCCCTTCTCTCCCCCCCCTTCTCTCCCCCCCCTTCTCTCCCCCCCCCTTCTCTCCCCCCCCTTCTCTCCCCCCCCTTCTCTCCCCCCCCTTCTCTCCCCCCCCTTCTCTCCCCCCCCCTTCTCTCCCCCCCCTTCTCTCCCCCCCCTCCTCTCCCCCCCCTTCTCCTCTCCCCCCCCTTCTCCTCTCTCCCCCCCCCCCCGCCTTTTCCTCTCTCTCCCCCCCCCTCTTCTCTCTCCTTCCCCCCCCCCCCCCCCCATCAGTGGATATTTTTAAGGCAGAGATAGCCAGATTCATGATTAGTGCGTGTGTCAGGGGGTTAGGGGGAGAAGGCAGGAGAATGGGGTTGGGAGGGAGAGATAGATCAGCTGTGATTGAATGGCGGAGTGGACTGGATGGGCCGAATGGCCTAATTCCCCTCCTATCCCCTGTGACGATGTGTTGCCCAACTCTGGTGGATGGTGGAAGCCGGCCCCCGTGGGCCTGCTGGAATTTCCATCCAGCACTGGGCCAATATTCATCACCCGATCATTTATAATCGAGAGCAGATTGTCTCCGCTGCGTTATATTCCTGCTGCTCGTGGGATTTGCTTTGACTAAATCCGCCGTCACATTTCCTGCCGAGCGTGAAGTCGTGCATGAATTAGCGAGCGTGGCTCTGCCCGTGATGAGGTGTCGTTATCGCGGTGGTGCAGTGAGGCGGTAGAGTCGCTGCCTCACAGCAAACGCAGCGCCAGAGACCCGGGTTCCATCCCGACTACGGGCGCTGTCTGTACGGAGTTTGCACGTTCTCTCCCCGTGACCTGCGTGGGGTTTCCTTCCGTTCGGTTCCTTCGGTTTCCTTCCACACTCCAAAGATGTGCAGGTTTGTAGGTTAATTGGCTTGGTGTAAATGTATAAATTGTCCCTAGTGGGTGTAGGATTGTGTTAGTGTGCGGGGATCGCTGGTCAGCACGGACACAGTGGGCCGAAGGGCATGTTTCAGCGCACACACACACACGTGTCTACACACACTCTCGCACACTCACACTCTCTCACACACTCTCACACCCCCCCACACACACACACACACACACCTATATACACACTCACACACACCTATATACACACACACACACACACACACACACACACACACACACACACACACACACACACACACACACACACACACACACACACACACCTATATATATACACACACACCTATATATACACACACACACACCTATATATACACACACACACACCTATATATACACACACACACACCTATATATACACACACACACCTATATATACACACACACACCTATATGTACACACACACCTATATATACACACACACACACACCTATATACACACACACACACACCTATATATACACACACACACCTATATATACACACACACACACACACCTATATACACACACACACCTATATACACACACACACACACCTATATACACACACACACACACCTATATATACACACACACACACACCTATATATACACACACACACACACACACACCTATATATACACACACACACACACACACACACACACACCTATATACACACACACACACACCTATATATACACACACACACACACACACACACACCTATATACACACACACACACACCTATATACACACACACACACACCTATATATATACACACACACACACACACACCTATATACACACACACACAGCTATATACACACACACACACACACACAGCTATATACACACACACACACACCTATATATACACATACACACACACACCTATATACACACAAACCCACGCAGGTCACGGGGAGAACGTGCAAACTCCGTACAGACAGTACCCATGGTCGGGATCGAACCCGGGTCTCCGGTGCTGTGAGCAGCAGCTCTACCCGCTGAGCCACCGTGCCCCCCTGACTTCTCTAACTTCAAGTAACCCTTCATTTTCCCGCTGTCTCCAGCCCTCGCCCTTCCCAGTTCTCCATTTTATCTCTGTTTATAGACAATCGGTGCAGGAGTAGAGGCCATTCGGCCCTTCGAGCCAGCACCGCCATTCAATGTGATCACGGCTGATCAACCCCAATCTGTACCCCGTTCCTGCCTTCT